>OU342742.1:334419407-334618169 GCA_910589775.1 Avena eriantha | reverse complement strand
TTTCTCAATTGCCCCGCTGTAATTTGTTCACCCAGCATGTTATCTATCCACCTCTAGTGAACTATGGATCCAGGTCCTTGTCTTTTACATTCAATCTATAAATTGTTTACTGCTTTGTGTTTACTTTCTGCAAACTTTTACTTCTTTCCATTTGATACGTTTAATCCTTTGTTTTCCGCAAAACACGGTGAGATTGACAACCTCATTGCAAGTTGGGGACAAAGTTCTGTGGTTGTGCTGTGTAGGTCTCCACGTTGCTACTAGCACCCGTAGTGCGCCCTGCCAAGGCTCAGCTAGCAACACTTTTGGGGTGTTTCCTTGCTCCTACTGGTTCGATTAAACCTTGGTTTCATAACTCAGGGAAACTTGCTGCTGTGCTCATCATACCTTCCTCTTGGGGTTCCCAACGATCTATACATCAACACCGCACCAGCACTTTTCTGGCGCCGTACACTGAGCCATCATGGATCCACCAGTGTCATTGAAATATGTGTTCTCTTCAGAGACCACACATGGATCCACCAGTGTCATTGCATGTGTGTTCTTTTTACAAACAACAATCAGAGTCATTGCATGTGTGCTCTTTTCACAATCCACCTATGGACCCACCAGTGTCATTGCATATGTGTTCACTTCACAATCCACCTATGGATCCACCAGTGTCATTGCATGTGTGTTCTTTTTACTAACAACAACTGGAGTCATTTCATGACTGTTCTTTTCACATACCACATATGGATACACCGGTGTCATTGAAATGTGTGCTCTTTTCACAATCCACCTATGGATCCACCAGTGTCATTGCATGTGTGTTCTTTTTACTAATAACAAATGGAATCATTTTATGTGTGTTCTTTTCACATACCACATATGGATCCAACGGTGTCATTGAAATGTGTGTTCTCTTCAGAATCCACCTATGGATCCAACAGTGTCATTGCATGTGAGCTCTTTTTACTAATAACAACCAGAGTCATTGCATGTGTGATCTTTTCAGAATCCACCTATGGATCCACAAGTGTCATTGCATGTGTGTTCTCTTCACAATCCACCTATGGATCTACCAGTGTCATTGCATGTGTGTTCTGTTCACACACCACATATGGATACACCAGTGTCATTGCATGTGTGTTCTTTTCACAATCCACCTATGGATCCACTAGTGTAATTGAAATGTGTGTTCTGTTCAGACACCACACATGGATCCACCAGTGTCATTGCATGTGTGTTCTCTTTACTAACAACAACCAGAGTCATTGCATGTGTGTTCTTTTCACATACCACATGTGGATGCACCAGTGTCATTGCATGTGTGTTCTTTTCACATACCACATATGGATCCACCATTGTCATTGCATGTGTGTTGTTTTCACAATCCACCAGTATCATTGCATGTGTGCTCTTTTTACTAACAACAATTGGAGTCATTTCATGTGTGTTCTTTTTACATGCCACATATGGATCCACCAGTTTCATTGAAATGTGTTCTCTTTTGACAATCCACCTATGGATCCACCAGTGTCATTGCATGTGTATTCTTTTTATTAACAACAACTAGAATCATTTCATGTGTGTTCTTTTCACATACCACATATGGATCCACCGGTGTCATTGAAATGTTTGTTCTTTTCACATACCACATACGGATCCACCAATGTCATTGCATGTGTGCTTTTTGTACTAACAACAACTAGGGTCATTGAATGTGTGTTTTATTCAGAGACCACACATGGATCCACTAGTGTCATTGGATGTGTGTTCTTTTCACAATCGACCTATGGATCCAGCAGGGCCATTGCATGGGTGCTCTTTTTACTAACAACAACCAGAGTCATTAAATGTGTGTTCTCTTTAGAGACCACACATGGATCCACCAGTGTCATTGCATGTGTGTTCTTTTTACTAACAACAACCAGAGTCATTACATGTGTGTTCTTTTCACACACGACATATGGATCCGCCAGTGTCATTGCATGTGTGTTCTTTTCACAATCCACCTATGGATCCACCAGTGTCATTGAAATGTGTGTTCTCTTCAGAGACCACACATGGATCCACCAGTGTTATTGCATGTGTGTTCTTTTTACTAACAACAACCAGAGTCATTGCATGTGTTCTCTTTTCAGAATCCACCTATGGATCCACCAATGTCATCGCATGTGTATTCTCTTCACAATCCACCTATGGATCCACCAGTGTTATTGCATGTGTGTTCTTTTTACTAACAACAACTGGAGTCATTTCATGACTCTTCTTTTCACATACCACATATGGATCCACCGGTGTCATTGAAATGTGCTCTTTTCACAATCCACTTATGGATCCACTAGTGTCATTGCATGTGTGTTCTTTTTACTAACAACAACTGGAATCATTTCATGTGTGTTCTTTTCACATACCACATATGGATCCATCGGTGTCAATTAAATGTGTGTTCTCTTCAGAATCCACCTATGGATCCAGCAGTGTCATTGCATGTCTACTCTTTTTACTAAGAACAACCAGAGTCATTGCATGTGTGCTCTTTTCACAATCCACCTATGGATCCACCAGTGTCATTGCATGTGTGTTCTCTTCACAATCAACCTATGGATCCACTAGTGTCATTGCTTGTGTGTTCTTTTCACAATCCACCTGTGGATCCACCAGTGTCATTGAAATGTGTGTTCTCTTAAGAGACCACACATGGATCCACCAGTGTCATTGCATGTGTGCTCTTTTCACAATCCACCTATGGACCCACCAGTGTCATTGCATATGTGTTCACTTCACAATCCACCTATGGATCCACCAGTGTCATTTCCTGTGTGTTCTTTTTACTAACAACAACTGGAGTGATTTCATGACTATTCTTTTCACATACCACATATGGATCCACCGGTGTCATTGAAATGTGTGCTCTTTTCACAATCCACCTATGGATCCACCGGTGTCATTGAAATGTGTGCTCTTTTCACAATCCACCTATGGATCCACCAGTGTCATTGCATGTGTGTTCTTTTTACTAACAACAACTGGAATCATTTTATGTGTGTTCTTTTCACATACCACATATGGATCCAACGGTGTTATTGAAATGTGTGTTCTCTTCAGAATCCACCTATGGATCCAACAATGTCATTGCATGTGAGCTCTTTTTACTAACAACAACCAGAGTCATTGCATGTGTGATCTTTTCACAATCCACCTATGGATCCACAAGTGTCATTGCATGTGTGTTCTCTTCATAATCCACCTATGGATCTACCAGTGTCATTGCATGTGTGTTCTGTTCATACACCACATATGGATCCACCAGTGTCATTGCATGTGTGTTCTTTTCACAATCCACCTATGGATCCACCAGTGTAATTGAAATGTGTGTTCTGTTCAGACACCACATATGGATCCACCAGTGTCATTGCATGTGTGTTCTCTTTACTAACAACAACCAGAGTAATTGCATGTGTGTTCTTTTCACATACCAGATGTGGATGCACCAGTGTCATTGCATGTGTGTTCTTTTCACATACCACATATGGATCCACCATTGTCATTGCATGTGTGTTGTTTTCACAATCCACCTATGGATCCACCAGTTTCATTGCATGTGTGCTCTTTTTACTAATAACAACTGGAGTCATTTCATGTGTGAACTTTTCACATGCCACATATGGATCCACCAGTTTGATTGAAATGTGTGCTCTTTTGACAATCCACCTATGGATCCACCAGTGTCATTGCATGTGTATTCTTTTTATTAACAACAACTAGAACCATTTCATGTGTGTTCTTTTCACATACCACATATGGATCCACCAGTGTCATTGAAATGTCTGTTCTTTTCACATACCACATATGGATCCACCAATGTCATTGCATGTGTGCTTTTTTTACTAACAACAACTAGGGTCATTGAATGTGTGTTTTCTTCAGAGACCACACATGGATCCACTAGTGTCATTGGATGTGTGTTCTTTTCACAATCTACCTATGGATCCAGCAGGGCCATTGCATGTGTGCTCTTTTTACTAACAACAACCAGAGTCATTAAATGTGTGTTCTCTTTAGAGACCACACATGGATCCACCAGTGTCATTGCATGTGTGTTCTTTTTACTAACAACAACCAGAGTCATTACATGTGTGTTCATTTCACACACGACATATGGATCCACCAGTGTCATTGCATGTGTGTTCTTTTCACAATCCACCTATGGATCCACCAGTGTCATTGAAATGTGTGTTCTCTTCAGAGACCACACATGGATCCACCGGTGTTATTGCATGTGTGTTCTTTTTACTAACAACAACCGGAGTCATTGCATGTGTTCTCTTTTCACAATCCACCTATGGATCCACCAGTGTCATCGCATGTGTATTCCCTTCACAATCCACCTATGGATCCACCAGTGTCATTGCATGTGTGTTCTTTTTACTAACAACAACTGGAGTCATTTCATGAATCTTCTTTTCACATACCACATATGGATCCACCGGTGTCATTGAAATGTGCTCTTTTCACAATCCACCTATGGATCCACAAGTGTCATTGCATGTGTGTTCTTTTTACTAACAACAACTGGAATCATTTCATGTGTGTTCTTTTCACATAGCACATATGGATCCATCGGTGTCATTGCAATGTGTGTTCTCTTCAGAATCCACCTAGGGATCCAGCATTGTCATTGCATGTCTACTCTTTTTACTAACAACAACCAGCGTCATTGCATGTGTCCTCTTTTCACAATCCACCTATGGATCCACCAGTGTCATTGCATGTGTGTTCTCTTCACAATCCACCTATGGATCCACTAGTGCCATTGCTTGTGTATTCTTTTCACAATCCACCTATGGATCCCCCAGTGTCATTGAAATGTGTGTTCTCTTAAGAGACCAGACATGGATCCACCAGTGTCATTGCATGTGTGTTCTGTTTATTAACAACAACCAGAGTCATTGCATGAGTGTTGTTTTCACATACCACATGTGGATCCACCAGTGTCATTGCATGTGTGTTCTTTTCACATTCCACATATGGATCCACCAGTGTCATTTCATGTGTGCTCTTTTCACAATCCACCTATGGATCCACTAGTCCCATTGCATGTGTGTTCTTTTTACTAACAACAACCGGAGTCATTTCATGTGTGTTCTTTTCACATGCCACATATGGATCCACCAGTGTCATTGAAATGTGTGCTCTTTTGACAATCCACCTATGGATCCACTAGTGTCATTGCATGTGTGTTCTTTTTACTAACAACAACTGGAATAATTTCATGTGTGTTCATTTCACATACCACATATGAATCCACCGGTGTCATTGAAATGTGTGTTCTTTTCACATACCACATATGGATCCACCAGTGTCATTGCATGTGTGCTTTTTTTACCAATAACAACTGGGTCATTGCATGTGTGTTCTCTTCAGAGACCACACATGGATCCACCAGTGTCATTGCATGTGTGTTCTTTTCACAATCCACCTATGGATCCAGCAGTGTCATTGAAATGTGTGCTCTTTTTACTAACAACAACTAGAGTCATTGCATGTGTGTTCTCTTCAGAGACCACACATGGATCCACAAGTGTCATTGCATGTGTGTTCTTTTTACTAACAACAACTAGAGTCATTGCATGTGTGTTGTGTTCACACATGACATATGGATCCACCAGTGTCATTGCATGTGTGTTCTTTTCACAATCCACCTATGGATCCACTAGTGTCATTGCATGTGTGTTCTTTTTGCTAACAACAACCAGAGTCATTGCATGTGTGATCTTTTCACAATCCACCAATGGATCCACTAGTGTCATTGAAATGTGTGTTCTCTTTAGAGACCACACATGGATCCACGAGTGTCATTGCATGTGTGTTCTTTTTACTAACAACAAACAGAGTCATTGCATGTGCGCTCTTTTCACAATCCACCTAGGGATCCACCAGTGTCATTGAAATGTGTGTTCTCTTTAGAGACCACACATGGATCCACCAGTGTCATTGCATGTGTGTTCTTTTCAATCCACCTATGGATCCAGCAGTGTCATTCCATGTGTGCTCTTTTTACTAAAAAGAACCAGAGTCATTGCATGTGTGTTCTCTTCAGATACCACACATGGATCCACCAGTGTCATTGCATGTGTGTTCTTTTTAGTAACAACAACCAGAGTCATTGCATGTGTGTTCTTTTCACACACCACATATGGATCCACCAGTGTCATTGCATGTGTGTTCTTTTCACAATCCACCTATGGATCCAACAGTGTCATTGAAATGTGTGTTCTCTTCAGAGACCACACATGGATCCACCAGGGTCAATGCATGTGTGTTCTTTTTACTACCAACAACCAGAGTCATTGCATATGTTCTCTTATCACAATCCACCTTTGGATCCACCAGTGTCATTGCATGTGTGTTTTATTCACAATCCACCTTTGGATCCACCATTGTCATTGCATGTGTGTTCTTTTTACTAACAGCCACTGGAGTGATTTCATGACTTTTCTTTTCACATACCACATATGGATCCACCGGTGTCATTGAAATGTGTGTTCTTCTCATTAACCATAGCTAGAGTCATTGGATGTGTGTTCTCTTCAGAGACCACATAGTTATCCACCAGTGTTATTGAAATGTGTATTATTTTCAACCACAGCCGTTGGCCACAAACAATCGGGACGTAGAGCTAACCAGCAACTGCTCTAGGCTTCTAGAAGACCCGATCCCCGATTGTTAGGCGCCGTTGGATCGGGTTGCGTGGACGATAGTGATGTCCTTTGCCAGGGCGATCTGCGAGAAGTCTGTTCAGCGAACTGATTGGCCGTGGCAACTATGCTAGGCCTACGTCCTTGCCCTTATCCCCTTAACCTCGGGGCCGAAGATCAGATCATGTTCCTTCATTGCCATGGAGAGGGAGAGGCCCAAACTCAGCTTGCACGAGGCTCAGATGTTCGCCCACTACGACATACTTGTGTCGCCGTTCGCGAGTCCTTCGTCCGGCTTCGTGCTCAGCTACGCCAGGGTTCCTGTCGCGCCGCTCTTGCGGGATAACGCGTTGGCGAGGTAGATCGAGGAGCGCCGCCGCCAGCTGTCAGAGTAGAAGAGGGCAATGGCGCGGTACTCGCGTACAAGCGCGTACTGGCGAAAGCTGTTCAAGAAGGGGCGGGCTGCATTGATTGAGCTGTGCGGAACCCACTAGCGGGAGATCCACCCGAATCTGCGCAACCCCGAAGGGAGGCAGCGCTTCTGGGCAGTGCCTGGGTGTACGACCTCCACCGTTATCGATGCAGCGCGCCGTGAAGAATCCATGAGGAGGAGGAACATTGCCGGGAACATCGGCATCGATTCCGACGTGGAGGAGGCTGGCGGCAACACGGACAACGTCGTCAATGATGGAGACTGCGGGAGCGTCATATTCGATTAGGGCCACTTAAGCATAAATTAAATCTATGTACGGTATCTTAATGCGCTCTTTGGATCTGGGTCACTTGAGCCATGGTCGATTATCTTCATAATCTATATATGTTGGCCATGTTTTAGTTGTCTTTGTCTTTAAAACTAATCGATCGAAACTCGTCTGATCCTAAAAATAAATTTCGTGCGTTCCTGGCATATCTGATGGGACAATACGCTGACTCTACTCCCAGCACTTGATGGCACAACCATAATTTGGAGTGCGCTAGAGGAGAAGGGATCGAGCGTGTTGTAATAGTGTACTACTCCTGTCCAGATATAACCGACTTAGTTTTTTTAGATATTTAATAAATGTGTCTATACCCAAAACATGTCTAGATACATGTTTTAGGTTTCTATGTCTTTGAAACTAATCAAAATTCATCAAATTCTGAACAAACAAAGTCATTGCGTTCACACCTGATGGGACAATACGCTGACTCTGCTACTTGATGGCACAGCCATAATTCTGGAGTGCGCTAGAGGAGATGGGGATGCAAGGGAGATGGGAACTAGTAGCCGTGTCCAAACGCATGTAAAAATTTAATGTAATAATATTCAAAAAAATGTAATTTGGTCCACATGACCCCATCACAGACATGTTGCACGCGCCAGATATAAATAAATACGACACAACTAGTTTAGTTTCAATGATAGAATTCAACATACGATGTTACTGTGCCCGCATCTTTCTGCTCATCTTATTAGTCTGCTAGCCCACGGTGCATAAGCATTAGTTGATGAGGATAAAAAATGATAAAATGGCAAATAAAACAAATTTTAAGCTTACCTTTCATCCAGAGAATCGTACAAAGATGAAATTGGCAAGGATTTATTATTTCTCCTGCAGTTAGCTGAAAGATCCTCAAGAACATCCTCAATCACCCCTGCAACTTCTTCATATTCTAATACACCTCCATTATTTGCCCTTTCCTCCTTGTTCCGCTTACCCTTTTGTTTCTTTTCACACCCTTTTCTCGCCGGCACATCCACTTCTTCATAAATTGACTGCTTACGTACGTTTTCCTCCGAGTGCTCATCACCGTCTTCGCGCTGCTCTTCTGCCAGTTTTGGGTGAGAAGCCACCGGGATGTGAACAGGGACAATAGCTTGTGCAACTAGGTTTTTGCACAACATCTTGATATGGCCGAATCTGCCACAACATCCGCATTTCCTTTTCCTAGCTCCCAACCTTGGACCTTTATCGGTGGAGGCTTCGATCCTTAGCTTTCTAGGCCTCCCAGGTGGCCTCCTAAGAACTGGTTGTTGAAGTTTGAACCCCGGATCGACAATCTACAAATCATTTTCATCGGCCATAGGTGGTACATTTTCTGCATAAGTTGCAGCAAACTTGTCCACGGAGAAATAGTTGTCGACATAGTTCTCTATTTCAGCTTCGTTACCTCTAAGATTTAAGATGAAGTAAATTGCATGGTGACAAGGCAGACCAGTAATCTGCCACTGCATGCATGAACAAGTCTTGTTTCCAATGTCTACAGTGTACCTTCGTTCACTTCCACGCTTGTATTCTGCATAAACCTCAGCCAATGTTCTGGAACTTCTGACCATCCTCATCTTTATCATTCTCATTGGCCTGGTTCTTGCATTCAGTAACATAACCACCTTTGGAACTATTTTATGGCCTAAAACTTTTCTTAAACAAATTCTTTGCCTTAAATCTATCTTCACCATTATGCACTGTCTTATTGCATCAAACAAAATAACAATTCCAAGTGTCTTCATGCCTGAAATCTTATCATTGAAACTCTCTGCCAAATTATTGCAAACAAAATCCACCTTGCTTAACTCACCAAACTTGCTTCTGGCCCATAGCTTGGTGTGATGTTCTTCAAGCTATTTTTTCACCTTTGGCACTACATACATGTTCTGCAAGTAAGTAGCATGCGTGCTTGGGGTGTATGTGTATGTTGATCGCCACAAGTCATCTTCAAACATCTTTCCTTTGAACTGCTTCGTGAAGTTAGTAGAAAGGTGCCGCATGCATTCCCTATGCTCAACCCCAGGAAACACAGCATCAACAACATTCTCAAGACCCTCGGATGCACCGGTGTGTATCACCAAGCCTTCAGGGTGACCAATTACTTCCCGTAGTCTCTGCATGAACCATGTCCAGCTTTCATTTGATTCACCCTCAAGAACAGCATAAGCTACAAGTAGAAGCCAATTATGCGCATCCAAAGCACAAGAAGAAGCAACATGTCCCCTGAACTTCCCTGTTAAACAAGTTGCGCCTATTTCCAAGTATGGCCTGCAGCCGTCTAGGAACCCCTTCAAGCACGCCTTCAGGCAGACAAAACATCTCCTGAAGCATATCTTATCTGCCTGCTTATACTTGACCCCCCTCGAGACCTTTTCTCTCCCTTTCACAACCTCGTAATCGATGTCAACAACACTCCCAGGTGATGTTTTCTCTACCTGAGCTTTGAAACTATACAACATATGAAAACTGTCATTCCACTTACCTTGAATGAAGTCTAGAGCCATCTCCTTCCCATCAAAGACTCTGTGGTAAGGAATCAGAACGTTAAACTTTTTGCTAATCTTTGCTCTAAGTTCAGCAGGTCCAATGTTATGATCCTGCCTCACCCAGTCAAGTACAGTAGCAGCAATCCACTTGGTAGTCGCCGGTCTAATTTTACCACTTAAAGAAGTATTGGGGCAGTTGTGTTTCTTCGTGTTTACTTTGATCTGCATTCGATAAGAATCCAAATAATTCAGAGCTAGTTATCAGCAGAATAAATATGAGAAAGATTGCAACTAAATGTAGCTATTGCAACCTGAAATGGGTGTCCACCCCGCATTGGAGATGCATGTAATCTCCATTTACACACATTACTTTCCCTATAGTGCACCCTAAATCTCTTTTGGTCACTCTTTTCAATGATAAATTCGAACCCAACTCTGATTGCATAGGTTGCAACTACATATCTGCAGTCCTCCACATTATCAAAGACAGTTCCCTCATCAATTATAGGTTTGTCCCTGTCAAAGTGTATCACTGGCATGTCCACGTCTTCGTCGTTGTATCTACATCCCATTTCCACATCTTCACATTCCCTTCCTCATTAGTCCCATAGTCAGGCTCAAAGTTCGAATCAACCAAATATTCCCTACTCTCCATCCTATCAGGGTCAGTAGCCACGTCTGGATATGCTTTCTCATCATCATCCGCACCGCCACACGTTTCAGTGGCTTCATGCTCGCTTGACAAAGAATCATGCTCAAGGACAAGCTATACAGACGTCCTGCGGTTACCAACACATATCCTTGCCATCACCACGGGACTAGAAATGCTAATTGGGGTATGCAGAAAAGGAATCACAATTCTTACCCTTCAATATGGATGCACGGCACCTTCTCCGGGCTCCATACCTCCAAAGCTCTGCACCCCGCTTCCTCTCCCCCCGTTTCGTTGTCCTCTGTGCTCTCAAGACTTGAAGGAGATTCCATGCTCTCCAGCCATGCAGGACCCATATCCGTGCTCTCAAGCCTTGCAGGATCCATCTCCGAGTAGGATCCGGATCACCAGTATTGTTGGGCCCCTAACCCAACGGCCGACTCTCGGTTTTCGTTTCCAGACGCGCCTGGGCGGTTGGCGGCGGCAAGGAGACAGGGCAGGGAGGGGAGGGGAGGGGACGTGAGGGGATGGCAGGGAGGGGAGCGCGGGAGGATGACGGCCCAAGGGGACGATGAGAGCGGTGCACGACTGAGCGGAGTGGCGGCGGCAGGAGCAGAGGAGAGGAGCGGAGCTGGTTGCGACAAAGCATGGAAAATTGCACAATAATGTGTTGGTGGGCGGCACCAGCCCTCGAACTTGGGACGCGCGCCAGTCAGAAAACATGACACCTGTCAGTGCACTATGCATGGGGAGCACTTCATGGAATTTTTTAGCAGGTCCCACATGGCAGTCTATTTGATCAAAACTTGCATGCAGTGCATGGCTAGTTCACGCGCTAGTTCCACAAAAAGCCTGTTGATCTAAACTTGAATTAGCAGTTCCGCTTCTTCTCCCCCGTCTCCTCATCTCCTCATAGTGGCAGTTCCACTTCGTCTCCCTCGTCTGTTATCCTCTTCTTCTTCTCCTCGCAGTGGTAGTTCTTCTTTATTCTTCTATCAAAACATTCCCGCACGTAAGCCATGGCTAGTAGCCGCATGAAGAGGAACTGGTCTGATCTCCCAACCGACCCACTTCGCAAGATCGCCGAATGTTTGCTGGAGAAAGAGGAGTATGTCGACACCTATGCTGCTTGTCGGGAAGTCTGCACCGATTGGTGTTGCGCTTTAACGGTGCCCAAATTCCATCTCAACAACTGGATCATGATAGATCACACACTTCCAGATGTTGGCGACTTCACCTTCCTCAACCTCGCGACTGGTCGTTGCTTTAGGATAAATCTAATGGACGTCCATCGCAGGTTCACATTCACATCCGTTATTTATTGGTATTTTCCATTGTAAACATCTTAGTGCTAACTGATGCCCTTTTCTTCCAAAAGATTCTACTTCGTCGGTGTTTCTCATGGCGTCATCGTGCTTGCTCAGAGGGTGGAGCCGTACCATATTCGGCTTCTGAACCCAATCACTCATAAGTCTAACACTGCGCTTCAAGCACACATACCATCTGATCTTCTGCAATCTGTCGTCGTGACGAAGTCCCTAACGATGGTGTTCGTTTGCACTGATTATCCAGATCATATTGCATGGGCCAATGAGAGCACCCCAACGGGGCAAATCAATGGATCATTTGGAGAAGGATTGTATTCGCCACCTCCTGATACGCTTCTGGTATGCATGACGGCATTCCGAGGGGAAGTACATGCATTACTTGAGAATGGAGACATCTTGTCGACAAACATCCAATTAGAGCAGCGCGCTAGCACTGTCATGATGGCCAAAATAATTTCGGCCCCAGTCTTTGAACAGGTACGCGGAACCTACAAATTTTAGCTTGTGGAGTCAGATGGTGATCTGCTTCTTGTGTTGAACGAGGATTTCGCCAAAGGGCAACCTGTGTTGTACCGGGTGGACACGGAGAACCGCTCTCTCGAGGCCGTCAGCGACATTGGAAGTCGTGCCCTCTTCGTTGGTTACAATCGGTCTATCTCCATTGACACCAGGTTACACCCCATAGTCAAACCCGGTTGCATATACTATAGGAATTTTATCAGACTGTACGATCATGAGGTTCAAGCCTGGGAAGAGGAACCAACAATGGTAATGTATGGCTTAAGTCTGGAACATACACCAAGGCCTTACCCTCTGGACGAGATACTGGTAGCACACTGCAGACGGAGAGAGTTCTCTGAACATGTGTTGCAGCACGCATTAGCCGACAACGACGAAATATATAGGGGAGAATGAATCCTATATTCATCCTAGGTTATTTGCTAGCATTTTCAGGTCTAATTTTCATAGTAGAAATTTGTACTGTATTTATATTATTTCGATGAGAAGTATGCATATTACCTTTTAGACAAAATTTTAATGTATTTAAATTTAGTACTTTCCGAATTCAAAGTATTTATTTTTAGTAGCTTCTTTCAGAATTCTCTGTGTTCGACACGGCCATCAGCTCAGCGCCGGGGAATTCAGGTTCCACATGGAAAATTGCATAATAATGTATTGGTGGGCGGCACCACCCCTTGAACATGGGATGCGCGCCGTCGAAGGTGGAGGGGGCGGGCCCGCTAGTCAGAAAACATGCCACGTCGGCATCCCCTGTTTCTGATGACCTTTAAAAAAAGAAAACACGCCACGTTGTTATCCCCTGTTTCTGATGGTGTTGCTACAATCGACGGTACATGGTGGCATATAAATAATATCGTATAAACATAAGGGCACAGTCGTCAACATTCCTAAAATGAAACCCGGTCCCGTCTCCTAACTGTCCTGGTACATTGCCCGATGAGGTGGATAGCCACGACCGATCTTTTTAATACGTTCGCACTCTTATGCTGAGAAGGGAAATAAAGATTAAATTGTTAATGCAACGAGTGTCGAATTATTACCCTCTAAAGAAATGGGAAATGGTTATTTTCACGCGTGCCCGTAGTCCAAACCTACTGTCATTCTTTCACTGCCCTTCTCCGACTAACCACAGTTCACGTTGCGCGCTCCTCCGCGCCGCACCAACTAGGGTAACATGGCCCCGCCGCCGCGACAGCCGCCAAAACTGGGTTATTTAGCCCTTCTAAGGTAGGCAATGAAGCTCTACTTCAAGGCCGATCTCACATTGTCCTACCAGGCGAATGATTTCCCTGAATGTGCCGAATCGGCCGCGGCGGCGACTGCGCCGTCATCGGCGCCAGATGCGGCAAGCAGGGCCAAGAGAGCGATGTGGAGAAATCGCGTGGCGGCATGCTCTAGGCAGTGGGAACAAGGTATGTATAATATCGTTCATGAGAGCGTGCCGCCGCCGAGGGTACACACCCTCGAACAGGGCAGCGCCAAGGTCTAGGAACTCTCGCGTCCATGCTTCGTCGCGGAGTACCTTACCTTAGTGTGGAGGTTGGGAGCACGCCGTCTGTTGGAAAGACGCTCCATCCTACGCACCGTTGAAGGCTGTACCATGGCGGCGACTAAGCGTCTACACTCAGCATGCTGGATTGTTCGATAGCCGGAGCTGGCGGCGGGCATCAGCTCAGCCCCGGAATTCAGGTTCGAGTTCACACGGACCTACAATCCCGAGAAGGAGATGTCGATTTTAGTTTCGAAGAAATCATTGCAGCGGCACGGATGGTCCAACTGAACCGGGACTGGCGCACGCAAATCGCTCGTGTATGAATGATGCAGATTTCTTCTAGTTTGGCGGGAAGGCAATAGATCAGTTTGGTTAAATGATCAAAGAACTTATGTCCTCTCAAGGAAATTGGCCAGACAACTTTTCTGGTGGAGATCTGTAGTTTCTTCAGTGTAGAATAGTTAAGTTCAGACTGAAGAATGGCTTTTGTAGATGAAATGCTGACGAATTGTTCTATAAACTAGTAGGAAGTTTAGCCCACTTTTGTGCAGGTATAAGACCCTTTTGTATGGAAGTACTACTGTTGTAAGAAAATACTATCAAGTATCTATTTCCTTCAATTACTAGTCGTGGTTCAATCCAGTTAACTATCATCTTTTTATCCCAGACTACAGATTTTGCGTCTGCTGTCTGTGCTGTAAACCATTTTTCCTTTGTCTTGTGTTGCCTGCAAAATGGTCCTGCAGTTCAACGTGTTACAAATGTAGCTACCTTGTACTTGAAGAGGAGATGGACTACATTTTCTTGGAATCCATAGAACTGACATTGCTCATTGCCAGACCACCCTCTTTTCATGAGGCTGTCCTTGGTTATTCACAGAAATTATAAAGCACGGTGTTCAACTACATCGATTCAAACTATTACACACACACACACTCCATCAAATTCATTACCCACACATACTACATCGATTCAAACTATTACACACACATACTACTTGAAACTATTACACATACGTACTACATCGATTCAAACTATTACACATTTTTAGTCGATGCTAACTTCCTGCTACGCTCTCCATACTACAAATTCATTAGCCACACATACCACGGCAATTCACTAGAGCTCTGTATTCACTAGAGGGAAATCAGAACCACCAGCTCGTCCATGCCCGGTCCCCCCACCGAAACTGTGTGCACCGTCGCGAAACGGTGGTGGTCTTGTACCACCGATCCTTCCAAGCCAACACTGCAGGTGACGAGGACGATTTCTGGCAGCCTCTTCGGGGCCCTGAATGCCATGTACCGATTCCAGAACCTCCTCCAGGTAGATGATGACCGGGTGCTTCCAGCAAAGTTGTCGCCCTGCCCTGCCCTGCTTGGAATCTGCACCACGTACATCTTAGGAACGGTGTCAGGATCTTTCAGCCATGCCTTTACCTCGATGACCCATCTGTCGCTCGGTAGCACGATTTCCACCAGCTCGCCGCCAAGGCTACTGACGACCTGCTTGAGGGCCTCTGGGAGGCTGTCAAAGCCGAGTTTGGAGAAGAAATGAAGCTGCCCCAAGCGATCGTCCCACCCACAAGCGCGATGCCAACGCATGAAGCTCATTTTCTCCCCGCAGCACTCGAAAGAACGGGAAGAATGCAGAATGCGCTCGGTGTCTGAGCTGTTCTCGAACCGGACGAAAAACTCGAATGGTGGTGCGCATACCTCAATGTTGACCTCATTTCGTCTGATCCCAAAACAAGACCTGAAAGCCGACAGCAACTCTGTCAGCGACACGGCGGGACGGACGCCCAGCATGGTGGCCATGAGAGCATGGTCGTCGAACTGATGTCCCAGGGCTACCATGCCTAGGGTGCGCGGCAGCAAGCAACTTCCCGAGGACGGTCGCCAGCCTAGATCGCCCGACGGGACGCGCTCTGCCGTGCGAGAAGGACTAGCCAGAGGTGAGATAATAGTCTGGGGACGCGAAGCTCTGATATGGCGGACGATGCAACAGCGACGACTGCGAGCTTTGATTAGAGGTGTGGGAGGTTGACCGAACATGGCGGGGACGCAAATTAGAGAAAGTGCTAGCTCTGATATGAGACGAGTAGCCGGAGCTGAGCAAATGTTATGGGGAGGGGAGCAGGGGAGAAGACTAGAGCAGAGCAAAGAAATAGATCTGGTCCACTCAAGGATCTGGTCCACGCAGGGGTAAGATAGTCCACGACCGCAAAAGATAACAGGGAATACTGACATGGCGGGCCAAGAAGAGTTGACCCCCATTATTCGTCTAGTTCAAATGACCGTTTGGCCGTAAGATTTGTATTCACCCCCATTTGGCCCTTCTGGACAATTCGCGAATCTACTATGGCCCCTCCGCACGATTGATGACAACTCGGGTACCATGGTGTGCACACCCACCAAGTTTGGTACCGCAAACGAACATTCCCACGCCATAGTGCTTAACCCCCTCATCGTCTCCAACGAGCGCACTTGCCGCTTCTCGCGCGTCCTCGTCGACGGAGGCAGCAGCCTCAACCTCCTCTACCGGTCTTCGCTGGACAAACTTGGCATCCACGAGCATGACCTGCGCCCGACTACCACGACGTTCCATGGCGTGCTTCCAGGACCGGCTTGCACTCCGCTAGGCAAGATCAAGTTGGACGTCATTTTCGGGACCAAGGAGAACTTCCGGCGCGAGCCGGTATGGTTCGAGGTGGTGAACCTGTCCAGTTCCTACCATGCTCTCCTCGCGCGCTCTGCCCTCACCAACTTCATGGCCGTCACCCACAACACGTATCTCAAGACGAAGATGTCGGGACCAAATGGCGTGATCACCGTTGTCGGCTGCTTCAGGCGGTCGATGGAGTGCGTTGCGGCCAGCTCCAAGCTAGCAGAAGCCCTCATCATAGCCGAAGAAAAGCACGTGATCATGAGCAATGTGGTCACGGCCCAGCAAGAAATGTCGGCCAGCAGCAAGCTGGCTGGGGAAGCAGCTTTCCAGCTGGCAAAGGAGATTAAGAGGATTCTGCTCGACCCCTCCGACCCGACCAAGTTTGTCACCATTGGTGCCAACTTGGACAGCAAATAGGAAGGCGTGCTCGCCGACATCCTCCATAAGAATCATGACATCTTCGCATGGTCACCCAAGGACATGCCAGGTGTGCCGAGGGATTTCGCCGAGAACTCACTTCATGTGCGGCCGGATGCCAAGCCGGTCAAGCAGCCTCTGCGCCGGTTCGCGGAGGAGAAAAGAAAGATTATTGGTGACGAGATCACCCGGCTCCTTGCAACTGGGTTCATCATGGAGGTGTACCACCCGGACTGGCTCGCCAACCTAGTCCTGGTGTTGAAGAAGAACAAGATCTCGCGCATGTGTATCGACTACACCAGCCTGAACAAGGTGTGCCCGAAGGACCCCTTCGCCTTGCCCCATATCGATCAAGTCATCGATTCCATGGCCGGCTGTGATTTGTTGTCCTTCTTGGATTGTTACTCTGGTTACAATCATATTTCGCTAAATCCGGCTAACCCGAAAAAGACATCGTTTATCACCCCATATGGGGCTTTCTGCTATGTAACCATGCCTTTCGGTCTGAAGAATGCAAGCCCTACCTATCAACACTACATGAAGAAGTGCTTGCACTCGTAGATCGGCCAAAACATGCATGCCTATGTGGACGATGTGGTCATCAAGACCAAGGAGAAGCGCACCCTCCTCGAGGACCTGGGGGAGACATTTGGATACCTTCGGCAGTACCAGATGAAGCTGAACCCGGAGAAATGTGTCTTCGGAGTCCCATCCGGCCAGCTAGTCGGTTTCCTTGTTTCACAACAAGGGATCGTGGCAAATCCGAAGAAGATCGGGGATATCGAGAGAATGCAACCGCCCAGAAGCTTGCTTGGAGTGCAGAAGTTCACCGGATGCCTAGCGTCCCTCAGCCGTTTCGTCAGCCGGCTAGCGGAGAAGGCGCTTCCGCTGTAACAGTTGATGAAGAAGACGAACAAGTTCTCCTGGACCCTGCAAGCCGACGCTGCATTTCATGACCTCAAGCGCATGCTATCCATAGCACCGGTTCTAGCCATGCCTGCTAGCAAGGAGCGATGTTGCTCTATATAGCAGCCATCAGCCGGGTCCTCAGCGTCCTGATGGTGGAGCGTCCCGAGGAAGGCAAGGCTCAGCCAGTTCAGCGACCCGTCTACTACCTCAGCGAGGTTCCCACCCTCTCCAAGAAGAACTACCCCCACAACCAGAAGATGTGTTATGGTGTGTACCTAGCATGCAAGAAGCTCAAGCACTACTTCCAGGAGCATCCAATTAAGGTCGTGTGCACCGCACCCCTTTCGGAAATTATCGGCAACAAGGACGCTACCGGCTGAGTCGCCAAGTGGGCCATTGAGCTCGCCGCCTACTCCATCCAGTACAAGCCATGGCTCACAATCAAGTCGCAAGCTCTTGTGGACTTCCTCGTCGACTGGGCCGAGACCTAGTACCTCCCATCGGTTCCCGATTTGTACCACTAGAAGATGCACTTCGATGGCTCGAAGATGCTCGGTTGCTTGGGAGTCAGCATCGTGCTCACCTCGCCCAAAGGAGACCAGCTGGAGTATGTCCTCCAGATTCACTTCAAGGCCTCCAACAACGTTGCCGAATACGAGGCACTGGCACACGGCCTCCGGCTAGCTAGGGAGATCGGTGTCAATCGGATCCTTTGCTTCGGCGATTCGGATCTAGTGGTGCAGCAGGTATCCGGAGAGTGGGATGCCCGCGGTGCAAACATGGCCCTCTACCAGTTCCACATACAGAAGCTCGGCGCCTGCTTCGACAGATGTGAGTTCCATCATGTCCCTCGCATCAACAACGAGGAAGCCGATTCGCTCGCGCGAATCGGATCCACCAGGCACGCGATCCCACTAGGGATCTCCTTGGAGCATCTGCGCAAGCCCTCCATCAACCCGTCCCCCGAGTCGGATTCCATCATCTAGGCGGGGAGCGCTCCGGCTGACGGCACGGCAGACACAGAGCCGGCAGAACCCCCAAAGAAAAAGGCTCGCACCAACTCCGGCAAGTCCGTACCCTCCGGCTCAGAAGACCCGGGGGCTGCCGACTCATCAAGTGGCTCGGGGGATGTTGTTCCGAGTACCTCATCCTTACGACCCCCCGACGCCCCTCAACCAGAGAGCGCAAGCATCCTCACTATCCAGGAAATACCATCCTGGGGACAGCCCTGCATGAGGTACATCGCCGACGAGGAACTTCTGGATGACGAGGTGGAGGCCAGGCAAATCCGACGGCGCGTGCACATCTAAACCATCATCAACAAAGAACTGTACAAGCAGAACGTATCTGGCATCTTCCAAAGGTGTGTTGATGTGGACACAGGCTACCGCCTGCTCAAGGACATCCACCAGGGCGAGTGTGGGCACCATGCTTCATCCAGGGCAATAGTCGCCAAGGCGTTCTGCCACGGCTTCTATTGACCCACCCCTCTCGAACATGCCGAGCAGCTAGTTCGCGCGTGCAACGGGTGCCAACGCTTCGGGCAGATCAAACACATGCCGACTACGGTACTCAGGACCATACCGATCACCTGGCCTTTTGCTGTCTGGGGCCTTGACATGGTCGGTCCCTTCAAGCGGGCACGTGCTTGCATGACCCACCTGCTGGTGGTGGTAGACAAGTTCCCAAAATGGATAGAGGCCAAGCCTATCCGGAAGCTGGGCGGGGCGACAGTCGTCACCTTCTTCACCGACATCATCAATCGGTTCGGCTACCCCAACAGCATCATCACCGACAATGGCTCGAATTTCGCCAAGGGGGCCTTCGCTTTGTTCTGTAGCAACAAGGGCGTCCGACTACACCTTGCTTCCGGCGCACACCCGCAGTCTAACGGGCAAGTCGAAAGGGCAAATGGCCTAGTACTAGCCGGCATCAAGCCGCGCCTCATCGAGCCCTTGGAGCGGTCGCCCGGATACTGGATTGAGGAACTTACGGCTGTGCTGTGGAGCCTCCGCACCACGCCAAATAGGTCAACCGGCTTCACCCCATTCTTCCTCGTCTATGGCTCGGAAGCCGTCCTCTCCGTGGACATCGAGTTCGACTCACCCCGCAAGGTCCTCTACAACGAAAAGGCCAACCAGGAGGTGCGGGAGGATGGAGTGGACCTCCTCGAGGAAGGCCGCTAGTTGGCGCTGTCCAGATCAGCCCTGTACCAGCAGCGCCTACGACGCTACCATTCGAGCCGGATCCGCCTCGTCGCGTTCCGCGAGGGAGATCTAGTCCTCTGGCTGATGCAAGACACGAAGTGCATGCATAAGCTATCGCCGCCCTGGGAGGGTCCCTTCATCATCAGACGGGTGTTCCCCAACGACTCCTACTACCTCATCGACGCACAGCAGCCATGCAAGAACAAGATGGACAAGTCGGATGAGGAGACAGAGCGCCCCTAGAACGCGGCCCTCTCCGCCCGTTTTACACCTAGTCACCAGATAGTGTATGTATCCCGCGAACTCTATGAATGAAAATGCGGACCCCCACGAGATGCTCGGGGGCTCCTTGCTAGAAATTTGTGTGTATTCGTTTCCGGTTCAGTTTTCCGGCTCCAGCGACCCCTACCCAGGGGCTCGCCGGCTAGCCCGACCTACTAAATCAACAAACCGGCTGAGTAGTGTGCGACGATGTCAGAGGCCCACTCTTTGTCTCAGCTACAGACCTTAACCCAGCTATCCGCCTGCAAGAGCAAAAGCCCGAGGCATCCCACATGAAAAACGGGGAGGAGATGTGATAGATCAGGCGTCCCGGCCTCGCAATTAGTTTGGGACGATCCGGCTACTAAGCCGTCAGTACCGTGCGCAATGTACTGTCAGCTCCCTTCGATTCTGGCTGCAGACCGCAACCTGGCTGCCCGGCAAGGACACAGCGGAAACAACAGAGCACACGGGAGAATGACTAAGTGTCCAGAGAGGCAAAAGCTAGTTTTCAAAAAAGAAATCCGCCTTCCGGCTAAAGTTTAACCGACTAACCTATTAATAGGTGGGATTATATACATGTTTGTTTTGTATGACTACATCAAATTGGAATTAAGAAAGGCGGAAGATTCGAAGTCCTTGCCTTCATCAAGCGCTCCGAATCTCGGGGGCTACACCCACTAGGTGCGCTCGTGCGCCACTAGTGAAATCTTGTGGTTCCCGACCGGCTGAAAGGAGTTTAGCCAGATATTTGGACCCAGGTGAGGGCAAGGGCAAGTAAATAAGGAAGATTCGAAGCACCTGGCTACGCCAGCTACTCCGAATCTCGGGGGCTACACCTAGTGGGTGCGCTGGCGCGCCCCCACTGGAATGGGATTTCCCCTGGCTGCAGGCGTCCAACTAGTGAAAGCAACCGACTAGAGGCGTCTAGTCGGATGAACCTAAATACTTGAAGAAAAGAGAAGATTCGAAGCACCTGGCTACGCTAGCTACTCCGAATCTCGGGGATACACCCAGTGGGTTCGCTGGCGCGCCCCCACTATAGTTGGAGTTCCCCCGGCTAAAGATGTTTAGCCGAGTGAAGTCAGTCGTATAAATTCAAACGGAGAAATATCAAAACTTCGAAACAAAAATCACAAGTTGGAAGCAAGACAAATAGTTCAGTCAGATATAAAAAGAGGAGGAGACGAAGCTCCCATGAGTTCACCCGGTGTTAGAGACAGCCGGCACAGACAATAAGGTTCAAACGGAACAAGACAAATAACAGTTACACCCGGCATCCCGGGGATCATATCTAGGCAGCAGGGCCTTTGCCGTGCGGAGGATCCTGGGTGGAGGTAGTCTCGGGAGGAGGAGGAGGAGGCGTGTTGGCTGATCCGGCTCCGGTGTCCCCACCGGTCGGCTGCGACGAGGCTTCCGCATCCGGAGTGCCGGCGGACTCTGAGTCGGTGAGGACTTCGTCGATGTCCGTGTAGTCAGCAATCTTGATGGTGGAGGCCTAGAGCTTCGGGTGGGCCTGGCGGATGGCAGCGAGTTCGGCATCAGCACGGAAACCCCCATCGATCTTCTTGACCCGGGCGTCCTTGTACCAATAAAGCATCAGGGCCAGGGCCATTTCCGCCCCGACTCGTGCCGCCAGATCCCTCAGGCGAACGACGGCAGCCGGCACCTCCGCCACCTTGGCTTCCAACTGCGCCATCATATCCGGAACCAAAGCGTCTGGCCACATGAACGTGAAGATAGCCTGCGCCGCCTGGCGAAGCTTGGCAGCCTCCTCGCCAAGAAGGACAACCAACTCCTGGGCAGTCGGCTACTCCCCCGGCCAGTTCTCCTGCAGCCGGTTGTATGCCAGCAGGTCTATGCCGGGACAAAAAGCTGTCAGAAGAAAGAATGTCAGATCCGGCTACTGGATCCGGCACGACGAAAGGAGTCGGAGAGAAAACTTACACTTCCACGTGTGCCCGACCTGCATCAGCTCCTCCACCAGGTCCTTCTCTCGAACCGTCAGCTGTTTGACCTCCTTCTCTTGGTCCTTGTTCTGGGCCTCGAGGAGGTCAAATGCTTGGGCCCGGCTAGCGAGGGTGGCGTCGCGCTCCTTGATGGTGGCCTCAGGGCGTCCAACTTGGCGTGCCAGTCCTTATTCTGCAGTCGAATCGTAGAATTGGACTTACTCAGCCGGTCATTCACCAAAAAGCCGACTATCATCAAAAAACGAAGTAAAGGAAAGACCAAAGTATCTGGCTGAGGGGACTTACTCTGCGAGGTCCCGTTAGCAGCCGCAAGCTTCTGCTCCAAGGTCCGATTGCCACCGGCTGCGGCCTCGAGTAGCTAGATCTCCTTCACCGCCAGCTCGAGGGTGGCGGCAAGATCTGACAGTGAGGCGGCAGAGGAGGCGTCGTCATCAATAGCATTGACGGCCAGCGACTTCTTCGCCTCTGCCACCGCCATCCGCCACTCCTCCCCCGGCTTGTCATCGGAGTTGTCGTCAGCAACAACAACAAGCTCCTAGCCGGTGACAAGCTTCCGCGCCGCCATGGGGGAACTACCTCCACTATGTGAGGTGGTCACAACAATCTCCGGCTACACCACCACGGTCGGCGAGGCATCCCCGGTTCCGTCTGTGGCAGCCGGATCAGCTCGGGGCGGCGGCAGAGGTAGCACCCTAGACAGAGGAGCGGGAGCAGACGAGGGTGGTGCGGTGTCCAGCGCGTGGGGCGGCAAGCCAATGGGCTCCCGAGCAGGACTCGCAGCACCGAAGGAAACCAGCGTGCTGGGCAACATAAGACGAAAAAGAAGCAAACAACAAGTAAGCCAAAGACAGAAAAAGAGGGCACGAAGAAAAGAAGAGAAGCAACAAGGGGCAGCAAATAAGATTATCCCGGCACCACGCCGGGCGGCCCCTTCTTGCGACCAAGGCGGCTCGGCTGAAGGGTGCTGGTCCCGCTCCTCTTGGGGGTCGGCTCCTCCACGGTGGGCCGGCTGGCCCCGCCCCTCCTCCACTGGACCAGCTGGAGCTACCCCCACCGGCGCCAGACCGGCTGGAGTCCCCATCCTTCGGGAGGCGACGAGCCGGCTCGGGAGCCGACGCGGCCTCCTGTTGGGGTTCCGCGCATAAAAACAATAAATTTTACTCTACGCCCCTAAACCCATGAAGCTGCCAGGACCTATCTATTAGTAATACAGTAATAGGAGGGCTTCTCGCAAACTTACCCTTGAAGACCGAAAAGCGTTGTCAACGCTCAGGAGAGCGTGGTTGATCTAGACGAGTCGAAGCCGACCTCACGGTCATGATGAAGTCCTTGCGCTCCTTCTGGCTCCAACGACTTGAGTGCCTCAAGTGCGACACCTCGCGGGGAGTTACACACGTCCGGTGCCTGACGATGACTCCTGCTTCCCCGATCCAGCAGCAGTTGCAGAAGTAGAGCTCCTAGATCTGAATTCCGCAGCGCGATGGCGCTCCACGGTGAAGATGTCTCTCTCGAGAGAGAGGGGGAGAGAGAGAATATCAATTAGAGGTCCTCCTAGAAGTGGGGAGACCTTTATTGATTATTGGTGTATTTCTCTAGGCCAAATACCCCACTTTATATAGGTGGAGGGGAGGTACTACGTCCACTAAAGTCCCGGGGTGGGACTAAAGGAGAGGAGGGGGGAGGAGGTGGCCGCCGGCCACTAGTGGGCCCTGCGCGGGGGGGCTAGGCCCAGCCGGCCTCCCCCTTGCCCCTTCTCCCTCTCTCCTTTCCCCTAATGGGCCCTCTCCCTCCGGAATTGGCCCATTAAGCCTTTTTGACCTTTTAAATGATTTTCTCTTTATTAAATAATTATGAGTAAATGATTAAATCAATATTTAACATTCATTCACATATCATTTAATCTTCGTGGCCATGGAACACCTTCCACCTCCACTCCGGACATCCTCCGGATTTACCGAAACCCTTCCGGTTTTCTCCCTTCTCTTCTTCGACGATTCCACTGATCCTATAAACACTCTCTAAGCATCATCAAGCCCTTAAGCGTGATACCCCATGGTTCAGGAACACTCCAGACATAGTCGGGACACTCCCGCACCAATGATCGACAGAGGGACCTGGATGGCCATGTGACCCCTGTGCGTTCCACGAAGATCTTTCGTTGTTTGAATCGGGACAGTCGTGTCTTATTCCCTTTGTCACTCGATACTTGCATTGCCCGATATCTGATCAATGACATCACCATGTCGTGTTCAGTCTCGTTACTGAAGAATGCTACTTAACTCGTTCCGACAAGTGATATCCTCGTGATATAATCACACGATGCGCAGCTATTGGATATAACTTCTCTGAGTGGGCCCTTGAGTACCTTTCCGTCACATGGACGGACAAGTCCCGCTCTTGACATATATTGCCTGTACGGTTTCCTTAGAGTACCTGAACACACCTTTATAACCACTGTTTTACCAGATGGTGTTTGATGCTATCTAAGCATTCTCGGGAGACAGTGATTGATATAGCCTCACGGTCTAAGGAATAGTCTACGAGGATCCATTTCTAATCATCGTAACTTGAACTATGTGACATGATCGGGTCATGATGTTTAGGTTGGGTATTGGTTCATCATCTCATTCTTAGAATGAGATGACCTCATTTCCAACTGGCATGAATGCCACATGATCAGGAAACATGATCATATGCTGACCAATGAACCAGTGACTAGAGTTTCACTGGGAACCCCTGGTTGTTTGTATATCACACGTGTATTGATGTTTCCACTCAATACAGTTATAGCCTGATATAAAACTTAATCATAAACTATATGACATATGATAATAGTCCTTACTACTTATTTGTCTGTAGGGCATATTTCCAAAAGTCTCCCACTTGCATAGAGTACAAATACGCTGGCAGCATTTGTTCTAAATCATTGGCACCATATACCCGGTACCCTGAACATGCTTGCTCATGGAAGAGGTTGAGTCTTGGGTCTGTACTTTACAGTCCCAAATCCTTTGCAACTTACTAATGTCACCTTGATTGACATTAATACTTTATCATCACATGACAACATCTGTGTGTATGCATCGTCGTTATGGCAGCAGAACGAGGCGTGATTCCAGCAGCCTATAGTGACGTTACATCAACCTCGAGGGTTTTCTCATGGGCACTGTGCCCTGAGACACATCATTCCACGTTAAAAGCGAATTAGCCCCGTCATAACATTATACAACACTTTAGATGGTACCCTTATCTATTATTATAAATGTATTCATTGAAACTCCCATGCACTCTATGCAACTTTCGATCTTTTGTTCACCTCGCTTCCTACTTGACTTTAATTGGTATCTACAGGAGTTTCCAACATATTCCTTTATAACATAACTCTTTATGCTTTAAGATATGTTATCCTTTATGGATTTGGAAAATATGTCCACAGTTCACTATTAGACACTGCGGACAAACTTAGCTCAAACATTCTGTGACTTGAACTTAATCACTTTCAAACGTTCCTTATTTGGATCCCATATTATGCTAAGTTATCATCATGGTTTACTGAGACAGAACCTGTGTCTCAATATAGTGGATGACGATCATCCTTTTCTTTCAACCGTTGATGTTAAACTCAATGCTAGTCCTAATTTGAGTTATTAAGGACTAGTTACTTAATTAACTTCTATTTTGAAACCCCTTTCATAATCCCTTAAGGAATACCACATAATATCATAATACACCTATTATCAACTTCTACATCTTATGAATCATTATTCATAAGTATTTGCGCCTTTCATTCTTAACTCCCTTAAGAATCACTCCTATAAGCTCTCACTGAAAATATGTTCCTACATATTTGAATTCGAGTCTTATATTGCCCCCACTTAAAAATATGGCAATCACATATTGTTTCAGGAAGATTTTCATAGCTCCCACTCAATTTTATGCAAATTGCATATCCCCTTACTATTTTGAACAACTTCAAAATCTTTTGATCAAATATCAAACTTGGATTTTTACTATGAGATACTAGTACTTTACTAGTTTTAAATCCACTAGACATTTAGCATACATGAATCAAATTCATTTGAATTTGTCCAACACTTGACAAATTGTGCTTTTTTCATTCACCCCTTTTCCACTATGGCTTTGCAGTCATTTGTGAAAATTCCAAGTAACCCCTTTACTTGTGAGATTCAGCAACGAATTGCTTTCTAATCTCAAGGGAATTTTACTTCTAGGATTTCTCATAATTTAGTTTACCATTATTTCCTCTGTAGTTCGTAGATATGTCATATTCAAAAACATGACAAGTGATTCTCAAATGTCGCCATACAAGATATGGATTTACATTTTGAATCCTACTTCATGTAGTGAAAAACAATAGTGGAGGGAAAAACACAATGACAAAATCATTGATTCTTTCCTTCTGTGAAGAGAATCGTTCAGGAACGTTGTCCGCTGCGCTTCTCAACACTCTGATGCAGGGTTTTGAATCCTCGTCGTGTTTTACACTATTTTCCATTTGCTCCATAATTGAGAAACTTCACTAGAGGTGAGCTTTCTCAAGAATGCACCAAAATCCAGGCAATATGAATCTTGCTTTCCTTTTGGTTTGAGCTATGGGTTTCGTATTGAAAGTTTCCAATGAATACTCTACAAGGACTTATTCGCTATTGTTTTGGTTATACCGAATAGCCCCAAAACTTTCACGAATTCAAATGGTTCACTACATTCTAACTGAGTGCTAACTATTTCTAAGCTAATGGTATCTACATCTACGCTACAACGATTTATTCTGGTGCCTTCTATTCAACCCCTTTTGATATCTAATATCACATTGTGATGCTTTGCATTTTGACATTTCAAAACGCTTTGCATTTCACAATTACTTTTATGCCATTCTTATAAAGTCGAATTTCATTACTATTGATCAAATCATAGTAATTGTATTCTCTTTTATATTTATACCCTTTGTTGATGAAACACTTTGATCAAATCAAATAGTTTCATATTCATGTTTCCTTTGGTAAACTACTTTACACATTAAACAATGATTTAATGATAATTACCATTTTGTTAAAACACAATACATCGAATATGTATTTACTTTTAACAATTCTTTAAACACTTTGTATTCAAGTAATACACGGTGTTCAAGTTATTTTGCCGAACATAGGCATGATTTATATGTGAAAAGAAATCGAATGACTTTCACATATTGTCATATAACTTTGAATTCAAACAATGGTTTCATTCATAAATGAAATATCATTAAGTTGGGTATTTTAAACAAGTCATTTTAATGTTTTACAAATGTTCATGCATTATCAATTAGTTTCAAACAACAAGGATAATTCACAAGTAATAAAACAAGATATGAACACGAATAGAAATCTTTCATAAACGTGGAACAACTGTTTTTTACAAACTCATATGAATGACCGTCTCACGAAGTGTGAGACACACTAAAGAAGTTCAAAATCTCTTGATTACATTAATCATCCTAAAACAGAAACTAAGTGATAAATGTTGAGGGAGAGTGTTGTTGGCCATCATCATCATGCTCGCCATCAACACGCAACGTCACCTCCTCTCCAGCAAGCACCTCTCATGCAGAAGGACCTGTTTTCACCAAAACGGAACAAGTATCAGATATACTTAACACCACAATGTGTTTGCAATATTATAACATTTATAAAACTATATATAAAATATATACCTTGGTCATCGATGACCTGAGCGACATCTGGTTCAACCAACACATTCTTGAGATGTGTCATGAACCGGTGGAACTCCATTTCCGTGTCGCCCCTCATTACGCAAGTCCTGACTTGTGCTTGGTAGCTTGGTGGTAGCGACCGTAGCACAACAACATTTGCAAAAGAGCCTGAAATCCAGATGTCCAGGAAGTATGTTGGACTCATGTACACATCATGCATGTGCTACAAGTGGCCGTCTAGTGACGAGTTCTCCTCCATCTTAATGGAGACGAAGTCTCCCATCAGCTCATGCTCCCAAATGTGTGTCTGCTCCACAAAATGTGTCCGAAGCTGTAGAATCACCGAACGAGGGCTGACATCACCCACGAAAGGCCACAGCTCGTCCACCATTCCGAAACGCATCACAACTGAAATATAGGAGGCCATCCCATGAAGGAGATAGCGGTCTTTCCGCTTCTCTGGGGTCTCAAGGTCCGTGGACAGATCCAAATCCATCTCGTCGAGTATGTAGTCGACCATGTCGTTCTCACTAAGTAGAACATGGAGACTGGCAACCCAAATGGATTAGTTCGATCCATCTAATCTGAGCTTCTCTCCTTCTAACCATTCAATTGTCAGCACGAAAGGTCCCATCTACATTTATAATTGCAAAAAGGAATTTACACTAAGTTTATAATTAAATGAGTTAGTAATAACTCCACTCAGAAACACCTATCCCCAAAAGGGTTTCTAGTGATAACACGACCCCGATCAGCCACATCTCGCTCGATTGATCACGGCCATTGATGTGGGTTCACAGGTGGATGCTAAACGTCGGTCACATCATTAATGCGACTCGTGCTCGATCTTTCGACCATTCGTATTCCGAGGCCACGCTTCTGTGGCGTGCTAGGCTCGCTAACTCAACCTTAGTGTATCCGCTGTGTAACATGGCTTACACCCACTGTATGTGAACGTAGATATGTCTGACACCCAGGCCTGTAACCATGGATCGCCTCATACCAAAGAAATTTCTTGGTGGTGCACACTAAGGGGGAACACAATCATTGGTAATTTTAAGAGGGATCATCTTATTAGGCTACCGTCGAGTATCTAATAATAGCACACAATAAGACATACAAACAATAACATTGAATGTAAATGCTATGTGATATGGCCCTTCACGCCATGATCTCCATCCGTCGTCACCAAGTTCCGGCGCCGTAGACACCAGGGTACCGGTGTCGTTCCGGCGTGGTAGTTTCTCATTACCGTGACTATCTACTACTATGTAACAAAAGGTAATTACTTTACCTTTGCCACAACCATATCACAAAGCAACGCCCCCCTGCAAAATAAAGTTAGACGCCTCTACTTTATCTTTGCATGTTTTACGTGGCTGAATGAGCTTTCGGACTTTCAGCACAACATTGATCAAGTAGTTGTCTCTACTACACCCCTTTCAGGGTCCTCCGTTGCAAATGGTATACCAACTAACGCGAGAGAGATAGACACCCCCCTAAGCCACTTTATACGGTACAAGCCGTATGTCAAGCGTGGCCCAGTCTCGCGAATGAACGCGTAAAGTCGGTTGGGGGCCGCTTCATCAAGCATTACTGCGGTATACACAAGTACACCTGGGAGGGTAACAACTAAAACATCAATGACCACACACTACATCTCGTGTGTTCTACCCGTACTATCATTACTACGCATAGATCTAGCTCGGACACCACTGTTGGGGTTCCGCGCATAAAACAATAATTTTTCTCTACGCCCCTGAACCCCTGAAGCTGCCAGGACCTATCTATTAGTAATACAATAACGGGAGGGGCTTTTCGCAAACTTACCCTTGAAGACCGAAAAGCGCTGTCAACGCTCAGGAGAGCGTGGTTGATGTAGACGAGCCGAAGCCGACCTCAAGGTCGTGATGAAGTCCTTGCGCTCCTTCTGGCTCCAACGACTTGAGTGCCTCAAGTGCGACACCTCGCGGGGAGTTACACACGTATAGTGCCTGACGATTACTCCCGCTTCCCCGATCCAGCAGCAGTTGCGGAAGTAGAGCTCCCGGATCCGAATTCCGCAACGCGACGGCGCTCCGCGGTGAAGATGTCTCTCGCTCGCGTAGTCCAGACTTGGGACCACGGTCATGAGAGAGAGAGGGGAGAGAGAAAATATCAATTATAGGTCCTCCCAGAAGTGGGGAGACCTTTATTGATTATTGGTGTATTTTTCTAGGCCAAATACCCTACTTTATATAGGGGAGGGGAGGTACTACCTCCCCTAAAGTCCCGGGGTGGGACTAAAGGAGAGGAGGGGGGGAGGAGGTGGCCGCCGGCCACTAGTGGGCCCCGCGCGGGAGGGAGGGGGGCTAGGCCCAACCGGCCTCCCCCTTGCCCCTTCTCCCTCTCTCCTTTCCCCTAATGGGCCCTCTCCCTCTAGAATTGGCCCATTAAGCCTTTTTGACCTTTTAATTGATTTTCTCTTTATTAAATAATTATGAGTAAATGATTAAATCAATATTTAACATTCATTCACATATCATTTTATCTCCGTGGCCATGGAACACCTTCCACCTCCACTCCGGACATCCTCCGGATTTACCGAAACCCTTCCGGTTTTCTCCCTTCTCTTCTTCGGCGATTCCACCGATACTATACACTCTCTAAGCATCATCAAGCCCTTAAGCGTGATACCCCCACTGTTCGGGAACACTCCAGACATGGTCGGGACACTCCCGCACCAATGATCGACATAGGGACCTAGATGGCCATGTGACCCATGTGTGTTCCACGAAGATCTTTTGTCGTTTGAACCGGGACAGTCGTGTCTTATTCCCTTTGTCACTTGATACTTGCATTGCCCGAGATCTGATCAATGACATCCCCATGTCGTGTTCAGTCTAGTTACTGAACAATGCTACTTAACTCGTTTCGACAAGAGATATCCTCGTGATCTAATCACACGCTGTGCAGCTATTGGATATAACTTCTCCGAGTGGGCCCTTGAGTATCTTTCCGTCACATGGACGGACAAATTCCGCTCTTGACATATATTGCATCTACGGTTTCCTCTGAGTACCTGAACACACCTTTATAACCACCGTTTTACCAGATGGTGTTTGATGCTATCTAAGCACTCTCATGAGACAGTGACTGATATAGCCTCACGGTCTAAGGAATAGTCTACGAGGATCCATTTCTAATCATCGTAACTTGAACTTCGTGACATGGTCGGGTCATGATGTTTAGGTTGGGTACTGGTTCATCATCTCATTCCTAGAATGAGATGACCTTATTTCCAACTGGCATAAATGCTACATGATCAGGAAACATGATCATCTGTTGACCAATGAACCAGTGACTAGAGTTTCACTGGGAACCCCTGGTTGTTTGTATATCACACGTGTATTGATGTTTCCACTCAATACAGTTATAGCATGATATAAAACTTAATCATAAACTATATGAAATATGATAATAGTCCTTACTACTTATTTGTCTCTAGAGCATATTTCCAACACCTCGTCCTCATCATCAACCTCCGCATGGGGGTCGGCGGCCTGCTCGTCATTCCGGCTGGGGAAGACATCGCCGTCCCCATCTGACTCCTCGCCACACCGGCGAGCGCGCGACTCAGTAGTTTAGGCGTGAAGTTCTGGAGGGGGTCTCACCCTCCTCCCGGAGGATGCAAGGGAAGATCTATCAAGAAAAAGAAGCGCAAGAGATTAGCCGGACGACAAATATTGCAAGAAAGAAAAATCCGGCTGGCAAGACTAACCCGGGGTGCGCGGTTGCCGCGGCTCTAAGGGGCCAGCCCGAACGTCCAGCCTTCCGGCAGCCGCTCCTTCAGGTTGTGGTAGCGGGGATCACCGCGGGACAGCCGGGTCAGGTCCAGCTTGCAGAAGAGCCTGAGATCTGGCTGGATCCTGAGATAGCTCTCGCAGAAGGCCACAAAGTGCACCAGCATTCCGATGGCGTTGGTGCCTAGGTGGTGGAGGTAGAGGTCGAAGAAAGCAGGAAACGTGAGGAAGAAGAGATGCACCGGCAGCGCGAAGCCGCGGGCAAGATGCGATAGGAAAATCACCTGCTCCCCCTCCGCCGGTTGCGGCGACTCCTCCCCCGCCGGTGCGAGCCACACCCCCACCTTCGTCTCCAGCGGCAGCACGCGGGTGGCGCGGTACTTCTCGATGTGCTCCTCCATCAGGGAGGGGCCTCACCAGGCTCCACGTTAATCGGCCATCTCCGGCTGGCTGGAAGGCGCTCTGGTGGAGGAGTGGCGGTGGCCCGTACCGCCAACGTCGCTAAACTGGCGGCGCGGCGAACTACAGTAGCAGCAGCGAGCGAGGTGACGCAAGGAGAGGCAAGGGCGCAGGAGAAGATTGGGGAAGCAGCAAACGGAGGGACGAACCGCTCTCCCCGGGCGGCCCTTTAAAGACCTGGAAGCGGAATCGTCCGCGGTGCCACGTGGCGCCTAGCCAGCCGCACCCCGCTCTCCCCACTGCGCAGGATCCTTTGCGTAGGCACGGGATGCGCAGACGATCCGGGGCAGAAACCGAACAGGCAGGCGGCGGTTCCCGAGGAGACGTGCGACAGGATGTTACGCTGCCCGCCGCAGTGTAATGATGGCGCGTGCGCGCGTGGCCAGCGTCAGAACTGACGTCACGGGTAGCACAACTGCCAGGCATAGCCGGCCAAAAAATTCAAAGTTGGAGAGGAGGACGTGCACATTTCACCTAAGGGCGAAATCTACATGCGCTCGGGTGCTAGTGTCGGGGGGATGACCTCTGGTTACCCCAACCAGACAAGAATCACGGCAGTCGGATCGCATCCGGCTGGCTGAGCGTAGCCGGACAAGAGCAAGTCAAGGAAGCTACCTCACGGTAGCCGGAACAGCGAGGAGCAGCCGGTTACATCAGTGTAGCCGGACGCAATCAAGAGGACAATGCGACGTGCTGCATAGTGCACGGTACGCCCTGGTACGACGACAAGACCCACAACTACCAGCCATACCGAAGACTTTGCGGGGTGACGCGGGAACAGTGGCTCAATGCTGACGACATGATCGAATGGCGTTCACTATACTCACGATGACCATACCGCTCGTACTCAGATGGGATGTAAGTGTGCCGAGTACTATAGATGACCAACTGGCTGGGACCCGCCTGTGGGGCCCGCCAGCCGGACTGGCCAGTGAGACCATTGCCTCTCTTCCTATATAAGGAGAGGCAAGGATCTAGTAGAAGGGGTTGGTCTCAGTGCATTTAAGGCAGTAGCTAGAGAATAAAGCTCAGGGAGCGATTGTAGTCCATATACCACTCATAGTCAGATCGGCAGGAGTAGGAGCTTTACCTCATCACGAGGGCTCAAAACATGGGTACTTCCTGTGTCTAGCTACACTTTCTCGTATCCAATCCCACCTGCGGACGCCGTCGATAGCTTCCCTGCTAGTCCCCACACCTCTAACTAACCTGCTTAGGTACTGTCGTTCCCAATACAACGACATGTCCTCTTGGCTAATTCTTTCTAATGTCAATAATCCATCTGCCTGTTACCACGACAATGGTCAGCGCATTAATTAAGGTCTTTCAACAGGATCAAGGCTTTAATCTTGATGGTTCCTTCTTGTCCTCGAGTAGTGTTAGCTCTTCTTTAATATTGACCATGTCACTCGAGGGTCGCCGAATTACTAGCACAGAAGTTCATACCTATGATATCTTTGGATCATGTTACCTAGGCCCTTAATGTAGATAACAAGCATTAGGCACACATAGATATTCATTCTGACTGTTTAAATAAGCATTTCAACAATCACAAATGAATGGAAATAAAATAGGCACATCACATCTCACCAATCTCCTACATCTCCCATGCCTATGGGGATTTACTCGGACATAAGAGGTAGACAGATCAAAGGAATAATTGAATTGCAAATAGAAATCATCTCAAAGTTATTATAGCAAACCACAATAGTGAGTTAAAGATCCAAAATACAAACCAAGGGTAGATCAAAGTATCAAACCGTAATCTTACAAGTGCCAATCTCTCTCTCCCTCTCTAAGTGATGATGGGATGAAGGTGGAATGTGTGGTTTTGAGGTTGCGGATCATCGGAGACCGAGGGGAAGTTCTTCTCCTCTTTCAGATCTGATCTCTCCCTCTAGAAGTCTTACAGCGGCTGTAACTTCTGTTTTGTGGTTCTTCTCGTCTCTCCCCTTTTACGAAAGTTGATGGAATTGATATAGGGAAGACGCTGGTAGGTAGTACGGGCGGGCAGTACGGTCATGCCACAACCGTACGTTTTGTCGTTATGCATTCTAACGCCTCCAGTGGAAATGGATTCAATCGGTGATTTCCTTATTTTGGTGTAATTAGCCCATAAATGCGATTAGATCTTCAATAAATTTTCATTGCCTAAAACTATCACAAGAAAACAAAGATTTGCTAATTGTGACATTAACGTTAGTGAAAACGGCAATTTTCAGGGAAATCTGGCAATAAACAAGAGGAAAACCAATGGTAAAAAGTGATGAAATTTGGAGCTATCATGCCGCCAAGTTCTCTATCACGGAACTACAAGATCCCCTCCCAGATTCGAAGACCGAACCCTCAGCATGCCAAGTTCGCCTTCTCGGACACCATGACCTTCTTCACGAATCCGTTCACCGAGACTCCGAAGACCCATACCCCATCGGACCCTCGGAACTCGAAGACCCGAACCTCGAACCCGAAGATCCAAAGACCAAACAACCCTCGAAACCCCAAGATCACCGAGTACCCTATGTGTGACCCCTTCTGAAGCCTTATCTTATAAATTGCTATCTATATACTTGTTTCATATTATATTGTTCATGTCGCATACATATTTGGTGGTTTGGGGGAATTATGCCGATTCACCTCATAATTAAAAATGGAGAAAATATGCGGGCTATTCTAGTCTTATATTGGCTCCATTTAAATTGGTGTAGCAAACCGATGACATGTTTTGGCTTGTTAAGACAACATTTAAATTGTGGGGTACCTAAACAACTTGAACCTTCTATTTAATTGTCGAGACCCTGATTCCACTTAATATTGCCTAGTTGCATCGCATCTTTACCACATCATGCATCATACATGCATCATGCTCGATCTTCTGCCATAGTATTAAATAGTGCATCCGGTGTTTCTTTTAGTGTTATGCTTCTCCCAGATAGGACGATGAGATGTTGTGAGTTCGACAAGTTCTTCGGATATATATCTTTAGCAATGTTTCCCAAGCGAGCATATAATACCTCGGACCTTATGCTCTAAGCTCAAGCCTGGATGAACCAATAGTGGACAGGACGTACTACGATGGGGCCGCACAGCCACACACAGTAGGCCCACCTCATGGAGCAGTGCACGGTACCGGCCAACCATCCTACCCACTTTTTGAACATTGAGACTAGAGCGAGCGGCGTAATCGAAAGGTAACGCGACCAAAACTTACACAAATGAGCATGAATGTCAGCGACTTACAATAGACATCAGAGTCACACCATCTAAAACAATAGAAACAGGAAGATTCAATGGCATACGGCAAGATCCAAATATTCTAGATAGATATAATATTTTAGGATACTTCCTCATACATCACGCAACAAAGTATCAAGCGGAAGCGTAAAACATGATCCGAGTATGGATAAGAAGCAAATTGGCATAAGATGCCCTGAAATTAAGCACATCCCGCCCATAGATCTCATGGATCTCCATCCCCGGAATCTCTCCACTGGACAGTCATTGCTAACATAATCTATTTCATCAACCCATTAACCTTATCGAGAGTTTACATGTCCATCTAAACTAGATATTTATTGTGTGAGACCCTAGGAGTACTCAACAAGTCTTAATGCATATAAAGGGAACAACCTGGGGTGACGCAATTGCATCGAAAATAATAGCTACAAAGTTCTATCGAGACATGCTACACATCCGCCCAACCAGAGATGGACGAACGCTCGTTAATTAATAACAACAGTTGTATAAACAACATAAATAAACCTCGCTCGCTCTCCTTCTCGCATACCGACGAGAAGGCGGAAGAACCTCCCATCTGTTGGTAATTTTATTAACCATTCCATGAGTGTCGCACTCTTTACTAGTCATGTCTTAGTCAAATAAAAGGTGGTACTTTAGTTATGCTTGTCTATGATCGAAAAACTATGCTCCAAGTCGTCCATAACCATGGACACGACTTTCAGAAAGATTTACCGTACATGGGTGCACAAATAGCAACACACACACGATCAACCTCGGAAGAAACAAATAAAACACAATGAGGCCTCACGATAATACATTCACAGAATTCATAAATTATTTCAAGGGGCCACCGCACAAAGCTACCCGCAACGAAGTTGGCCGGCTCCGAGATAGAGCAAGGGTTTGTGTCGACGGCGGTAAACGACTGGGAACCCAAAAGTGTGACTGGGCTTGTCGATACAGCATAAACGTGTCACAAGTTCTAAACAGTACAGGTGCTCCACGCACAATCGTAAATAAAGCAGTAAGCATAGCATAAGTACAGGATAGTAATAAAGCCCCAAACAAGTTTATGGTCCTATGAAATAAAGTGTGAATCAAGCTCAGGCGAAGGGGGATCCATAGAGTCTTCCATATGTGGATAGTGCAAATAGTCAAGGAACATGAATCAAGTACTCGGGGTCCTACAGGACACAAGTGAGCTTAAAGAACCAAATAGCAGATAATGCTCATCGATGCCTCTTTCACTAGTTATCCCATTACTACTTAGATTGAGTTGTTTAGGTACCTCGTTATCTCAAGGCTCGCACAAACCCTACACATGTAATTCTACGACTCACATGGCTCAAACAACTCTTGCAGTAATGACTCATGTGATTGAGGTACATGTTTCGGTGAGGTTTAAGAGTAAAGGCTATGCAATACTTGGGATTCAATTTAATGCAATTGCGACACAATGATGCACGAGTAATATAGAAGCATAGGTACTATATGTATGCAAGCATGGGGAATTGCTTGCCTGGCAGTTCAGTTGTGGAATAAGAAGGATCCGGGTAATACTTCTGAGGCTCCTAGTATTCTTCTTGCTTAGTGTCTATCCGGATAAAAACCAAACACACAAGAGCCAAAATAAATACATTGCACAATCATATAAATCATATGCAACAAGCAAACAAGGTATGCCATGATGGAATGACGCACAACTGCATGGTATAACATAGCATGGCATGGGTGAGGTGTGGAAATAATAATAATAAAACACTTTAATTAATTATTTAGGCATGTTTTACTCACATATACCTTGTAGTATTCATTATATTTACATGATGCATGAGCAAAGATGCCACACAACTAGGCAATGTTAAGAAGAATCGGGATCCCAACAATTAATTAGATGGTCATGTTAGTTTAATTACCCACAATTTAAATGCTGACTTAATAAGACAAAACATGTCACCGGTTCGATACACCAATTTAAAAAAAACCAAAAATTAAATAGAATAGCCCGCATATGGTCTCCATATTTATTTATTTATGAGTGCATCAGCATATTGCCCCAAAACCACAATATATACGCGAGCATGAACAATTTAATAGAAGCAATTATATGAGCTCGAAAAGGGTCACACATCTCGGTTCCAAAGGTCTTGGGCTCCAAGGGTTCGGGGGATCGGTCTTCGAACGCCAGGATCTGTCTTCGGGGTTCCGAGGAGGTCTTGATGTACCGGGGCGTCTTGACAAATACTTGCATGTCTTGTTCATCGAAAGATCTCGATCGGCAACATCACACTTTTTCACCTCTTGTTACGTGGCCAGTCTTGTACTTCGGCTAGGGATGACAATCCTATCGAGTTAAACTTGGGGCTATGACATTTCCCCAATTGGACTTGATCGGCCGGCTCTCGAACAGGTGCACATCAACAACGATCCCAAACATGGCATCGGGCTCTCTCAGACTTGTAGCATCCAAACTGACACCACTTCAGGACACGACAAGGGACCATAACACGCACACACGGGGTCCATCGAGCGGAGGCGCAGGGGCAGCGGTGCTTGTGGAGCTCACAAGGGCAGCGAGGATGTGACGAGATGAGTCCACGCGCCATACGGCGGTGCTGCAGGGACAGGGGCGATGCTGGAGAGGAAGAGCAGTTGGGGCGATCGCTGATGGTGCTGACCGATGGAGGGGCATGGCAGAAGGCCGGCGACAGGGAGTTACCTGCCAGGATACGTCCACAGCGGTGGCTCGACGTGGGACGCGGGAAGTCAACGGGGCCCATGTCCCTGGGCTGGTTGGCCGGGAGGACAATGCGGTGGCAGATCGCTACAAAAGCAGAGGAGGATGAGGGCGGCCAGCGACTTGGCCGGGAGGAGGTCCAGGCGAGGAGGAGCTCCCAGTGGAGGCCGTTGTCGGTGGCAGTCGACGACGAGGAGGGAAGAGCCGACGCGGGGCAGCCGGGCTCCTAGCACTGGGGGGGGGCTACATGGCGGTGAGCGGCGCTGCCGGGCTAGTGGGGATCGAGGCCAGGCGCCAGCGCTCCATCAGAAGGAGGACAGCTCGTGCGAGGGGGAAATGATCACGGCAGAGGTAGGTGGGTGACGTGGTGTGCGACATGGGGATCACGGGAGCGAGAGGCGGACGCGTTCATGCGGGGTGGGCACGGCGCGGTTGGGGCGCATGGGAGCGTGTTGCAACGCTGGGGGTAGGGCCGGGTTACGATGCAGGCATGGACTGGGTCGTGAGTGGGAGCGGGTGTTGTCGGTCGCTATGGTGGGTGGTTCCAGGATCGCGGTCGGCGTGGGCTTCGGGATGAGATTGGTCCGGTCGGTAGCGGGCGACGCGGGCTAGGTCACTCATGTGGGGCCGGGGTGGGGGCTTTAGCAGGGCTAGGCCTTTGTGTGTGTTGCGCACGTTGCGTGCGTGCAACGGTGTGCTCTAGGGGTGGCGGCGACAGGGGTAGCTGATTGGTGGGGTGGTTGGGTGTAGAATTAGGGTTAGGTCTAGGGTTTGCGGTAGAGCGACTAGGGTTTGATTTTTGGGGTAGTACGCTTCTGCCAGCTGGGCCTTTTGGGCCTGGCTGGTGGCAGCCTCCCCGGTTTAAAATAGTTTTATTATATATTTAGTTAGTTTAATTTAAAGACTTTTCGTATATATTTTTAGACAAACGGAGATATCTGAAATACTGGGATTTTGATTTGAATAAAGACAGGGGATATTTAGAAAACAAAGCTAGGCTTTAGTAAATAGTTTTAGTCAAATATTATATGCATGGAGACAGATGCTCAAATGCAATGTGTCATGATGATATGAGCATGATATAATGATGATGCATTTAAGGACATGTAGGAAGTAGCATATATAGACTAGGCAAGTAGCATTACAAATGTTAGACAATTGGGATGCTACACAGCATTCTCTTCTTTCGACCTATTTTGCATTTATAGTCTTTACTTCCTCCTATTTATCTATTTCTATCTGTGTTCCGATGTTTTAGTTTCCGTGCACCATTTATATTCCTAGAAGCCTCTATATTTCCTTGGACAAATCCTATTGCCTGTTGTTTGATAGACTGCCGGCCTTGAACGTCGTAGATGCTTGCTCAGGTGTTGTAGTGTGTCATCGATGTTCCACAGTTGTTGGGTGTTTGGCACATGCTTAATGGTGGAGATGATCATGACTTTCATTATAACTTGTTAATTAAAATGCTGCAAATAAATATAATGTAGAGCCACCGGTGGGTAATAGTCAATATTTGTTTTTTAACCACCCACTCGTGTCCATCTAGGACCCGTGTTCTTGACAGCTATTCCAAGATCGAGTGCGCTAACCACATGTGGGTGTGCTACCTTATTTCAAAGTAGTATGATGGGGCCACAAACTAGTTTGGGGTATTATTACTATCCTATACTTATGCCATGCTTTAAAGCTTTATTTACTATTGCGCATCGAGCGCCTATACTATTTAGGAACAAATGTAGAATTTTCGTGGTATCGACAAGCCTAGTCACACTTTAGGGTTCCCAGTCATTTACAACCATTGGCACAAACCCTGGGTCCGTCTCGGAGCCGGCCGACTTTGTTGCGGGTAGCTTAGTGGGGTGGCTCCCATGAACTTGCTTTGGGTTTGGGAAACGTCGTGTCCGAGGCCCCATCGACATACCATTGGGTGTATGCTCATGATCTTATTCCTATCGAATCTTCAACAAGGGTTGAAGTGCATGTGGATACTTTGGTGCACCCCTGCATGGTTAAATCTTTTCGAAAAGCCGTGTTCATGGTTATGGAGAACGTGGAGCACAATTTCTTCATCATAGACAACTACAACTAAGGAATTACTATTATAATTTGACATGGATCTTATATGACTAGTAAGTTGGACAACCACCATGGAATGAATGAATAAAACTGCCAACTCTGTGAGTTTCCTTAGAAGGACTTTCTCGTTTGGTCTCGAGGGGGAAATACCAGGATGGGTATGTTTGGTGTTAGTATCAGGTTGGTTCTGAATAGGTCTTTATTATCCCTCTCTGATAGCCAGCAGCTGTATAGAGTCTCTATAGGTTGTTTAGTGCATGCTTCGCTACCGCTTCAGTCTACCATACCTATGTAGGCTAGAGCCACCAAATTCTTGACTTGTCGTGTACTGGCCTTAGTACTGACCGCTCTCTCTTTTTCCTTTGCCCTTTGTCGGCACCCCTTTTGTTGTAGCAGGTTTGAGATCTATGTCGTTAACAGGGTTAGCCTTCCGGCTTGTCCTAGGCAGGGTTATGGACGCCTTGGTTATTCTTCAGGGCTCTTAGCCCCATTTGCATCTTATTTGTACTCGGAAGTTGGATAGTTTTCCAAGTGATTTGGATCTTTGTATTCTATATATGTATTCTTGACTCTTTGAGTCGTTGTTGTATATATATATTTCTGTGGTTCCATCGTGAACTATTGTGTAATGGTATTACTTTGTTTTTGACCCGCACGCAAGTGCCTGGTGGGCATCTTTGAATCGTATCTATGCGGGTTTGGCGGGAATCACTAAAATATGCATAGTTGGCTTGACACTCCATCAACTTGTGGTTGTATGTCTTAGCACTTGGCCAACATGATCCCACCTAGTTGCTACATCTAAGTTTGAGAGTGCTATGCAAAGCCATGACACACACTTGTGGCAGATGTAGGCCCATGCCAATATTGCATGTGAGTCAACACTTCGCCAACATGATCCCACCTAGTTGCTACATCTAAATTTGAGAGAAACACCCTCATCCACTTAGTGGTTGTGTGAGGTGAGTTAACAGTTGGCTCATGCTAATAGAAATAGAAGAAACATATACCAATATAAAAACAAAACTGCCAACAAAAAGAAAGCCAACTGGATCACGTCAGGGATTTGTTGTCCAAAGGATTGACAGGTCAAGCCTACTACAGGTGATCCTGTCATTCCCCAATGGTTAAGGCGTCCCTAGAGGCCATACACACATGGCATGGATTGTTATTTTTTCAGTTAGATGGGAAAGAGGAGCTCGAGGAACACGTCGGGCAACCGTATATAAGCTGGCAGTAATCCCGTTGGACTAGCGAGTGCTTACTCAAGATGATGAGCTTGTTGGGGAACCCCAAGAGGAAGGTATGATGAGTATAGAAACAAGTTTTCCCTTAGTTCTGAAACCAACGTTATCGAACCAGTAGGAGCAAGGAAACACCTCCAAGGTGTTGTTTCCAACTTGGATTCCTCCACAACACAATTATAGAACTTTGCCCCCAACTCAGTGAGGTTGTCAATCTCAACGGTTTTGTTGAAAACAAAGGATTAATCGTATTGTGTGGAAGATAGTAATATCTTGTAGAAAGTAAACAGAAAACAGTAAATAGTAGAATGTAGATTGAGGTAAAAGAAAGGACCGGGGTCCATAGTTCACTAGTGGTGATTCTCGTTAAGATAGATGACATGTTGGGTGAACAAATTACAGCGGGGCAATTGACAAACATCGAGAAAGCATACATGCATATACTAATCATCTTGACACCTATGAGATTAGATTGGGCATTACAACATTATATATAGACCATAATCCAACCGCATATATGACTAATAATCCACCTTCAGGTTATCATCTGAACCCCCTCCAGTATTAAGTTGCCAGCAACAGATAATTGCATTAAGCATTGTGTGTAAAGTAAATAATACGATTATTCTATGAACAAAGGATTGTTGTTTTCTCCCTAGTAGCAACAACACATCTAGTACCTTAGAGATTTCTGTCACTTCCCTAGATTACTAGAGGCATGAACCCACTATCGAGCATAAATACTCCCTCTTGGAGTTGCTAGCATCTACTCGGCCAAGATAGCTACTAACAACGGAGAGCATGCAAGATCACAAATAAAAAATACATGATAGAATCAATAATCAATCTGAAATAGCATCTCAATATCCATCAGATCCCCGCAAACACAACATGTATGATTACAAATAGATGATCTGGATCATGAACGGAGCTCACAAGAACCAACCATCTAGCTACTACATGGACCCGTAGTCCAGGGATGAACTACTCACGCATCACACCAGAGGAAGGCATGGTGATGAAGAAGGCCTCCAGGGTGAATTCTCCCCTCCGGCAGGGTGCTGAGAAGAGCTTTAGATCCCTCCCGATCTAGGGACGGAGATGACAGTGGCTATAGACTCTTTCGTGGAATTTTTGATCAGGTACTTAGGGTTTTTGTATTGGAGTCGACATATAGGTGAAAGGGGAGGTCGAGGGGGTGCCCTAGGCGGCGACACCACCCCTTGGCGTGGTCCAGGCCTAGCCATGCGGCCAGGTGGTGTGGCTGGCCTCTGGCCCCTCTCCGTCTCGTCTTCTAGTTCCGTGTCCCCCTCGGTGAAATATTGACTTTGGGTTTTGTCCCGTCCAATTCCGAGAATATTCATTTTCTGACTTTCCTAGAACCAAAAACAACAGAAAACAGGCAGCTAGTACTGTGGCAACTTGTTAATAGGTTAGTCCAAGAAAGTGTATAAAAATACCCAAAGTGTGGGCAAAACATAAGAAAGTAGATATAAAACAAGCATGGAACATAAAAAATTATAGATACGTTAGCAACGTATCAACATCCCCAAGGTTAACTCTTGGTCGTCCTCGAGTAGGTAAGTGATAAAAGGAAGGAATAATTTTTGAGGTGACATGCACCATCATAAACTTGATCAAAGTATTTGTAAAACATTGTAGCTGGGATGATAGTACTTTAACATAGTATAGAAGATATAGTTCTAACAATAAGACATAGCAACTATATTGTAACATGAAAAGGCACAAACAAAAGATTCATGAATAACAATGCTTTGCAAGACGTTTGTTTGTTTCACATAAAGAAAGCATAATAAGAATGGTATTCAGCTTGTCCCTCATCAAAACATATGCATAGGACACCTTCAAAGTTCATAAGGGTGACTAGATACAAGTAGTTTAAAAACAAGCAATATCAAAGTTATGAATCAATCAACAAGTCTTGGGACAATGCACAATAAACTAAGAATGGCCAGTATGCTCTCTTAACAGGTGCATAAAGATAGAAGATGGAGACTCAACATAAAAGTAAAAGAAAGGCCTTCATAGAAGGAAGCAGGGATTCATGTTTCATAAAGAGCTTCCAAAAATTATGGTACTTATTAGCTTTTAGCTCTCACTGCCCCTATCATTAGCATCTTGAATTGATTAAGGTTAAAGCGAACAAACTATGGAGTATATGCTTGACAAAGTATAAGTTGGCAATCTCATGTCCCTTGAATACGAGGGTCGCTCCTCATGCTACTCAAGTTTAGTTACCGGTAAGTTCTTTTCATAGTAAGTACATGTGTATCATTGAGAATCACCATTGGGTTACCCCTTGCCCGATGATATGGAAGAATCCTCATATCATAATGACAAGGCAAGCAGACAACGAGCATCTCAACAATCTTCTTATTTACCACGGGAAATGGTGCTTTTTTCTCTCTTTCCTCTTTTCTCATCTCTTTTTTTCTTTCTTTTTTCTCAGTCTCTATCTCTCTTTTTTTATCAGAAGAATGCTTCATAGATTGCTCATTATGGTTACGCTACAGGTTTCCACCATAATTAGGCATGGATTAGACCAGCGGCCCAGGCGTTTCTATAACACACATACATAACTCCATGGACGTACAAGCTCCTCTTTCATTCCACACCGACGACATCCATAGACAAAAGAGCATGATATCAACTAGGTACTATGTATGAGTGCAACATTGAAAGCGTTCCCCACGACAACATGGTTCTGCAACTATCCAACGTATAAGTTGAAGCATATACAACATAGATGACACAATGGTTCATGTTTATTAGGGGCAAGAAAAGTAAAGTGTCCCATCAAGTTCGTGAGAGCTTTAATCACTAATTTTCACATAACAAGTTTAATTTGGAAGGTAGATAAGAACATGAACATACTTGGAATAGAAAATGCTAATAGGTAGGTATGGTGGACCTTTTGGAATAACTTGGTTTTATTTGGAGTTGGATGCATGAGTGGAACTCACACTTGGTTATGGAGGCTAGCAAAAGACTGAGAGCGACCAACTAAGAGAGCAATAATGGCCATAATCATGCAAAGCGACAAAACATCATTAATTAAATCATAAAGTGATATTACAAGTCGAAAACTGAAGGATCATAAAGGCTATGTGACTTGGGATAGTCTTAACATGGTGGGAGCATGTGCCAAGTCAACCCAAATAAAGCATCAAAGGAGAATACCACAATACTATGCTTTAATATGCTAAAACAAGCATGATTCTTTCAAGGCACATTAAGAAATATCAATTGTTTATAACATGTCATGCTACAACAAAAATCACTAAGCATAAAGCCAAAAAAATATCAAGTATGACATGACAAAGCATAGGCCATAGTCAAAAACAAGCTCCTTTTAACACTTAAGCATGAACTTTTCCTACTCTTTTCCAATCCAACTCAAACTTATTTGAAAACTAATGTAAGAATGAGGGGGTCCAACCAATTTATTCTAGAAAAATAAGCAAACAAAGCAAATGAAAAAAAAACGAAAATGAAGACGCTCCAAGAACAACACAACTGTGCATGAAACAATAAAAATGAAGTGTTTGGAAGAAACCTGACATTTTTATTGATGAAGAAGGGGATGCCTTGGGCATCCCCAAGCTTTGATGCTTGTACTTCTTGGATATTTCTTGGGGTGACACGGGTGGAATCCCCAAACTTGAGCTTTAGTCTATTCTTCATCTCATTACATCATTCTTTCCTTACACCTGAAAATTTTCCTTCATACAAAACTTCACACAATCTTTATTAGCAACATTGGTGTACTCAAGATAATAAGTCTTTGGGTTCAGTTCCAACACAAATAAAACTTCCATTAAAACACAAGCTACTGTTGCACTTCCCTCGTCAAGCTCAATTCCCCAAAAAGAACCCAAAAAGTAATCAACAAGAAGCAAATGCAAATAATGGCAGAAATCTGTCAAAACAGACCAGTAGATAAAAACCAATTTTTTCGTAGACCATCTGTTGCTCAAATCGACAAGTGGTGAACTAATGAAAGTTAGATAACAACCTGGGGCAGAAGCACAAACAATTACAGCTCAAACTGACGTTCAGAGATTTTACACGAATTTTTACAGCGAAGCACAAAATCTGTTTCGGGACAGCAACTTTCCCAAGCATTACTTCTCTCTCATTAGAGGTTACTCTTGGCACAAAAAGCAAATAAAAAGGATAAGGAGAGGTTATTACTGAAGCAATAACTTCCAAGACTCAACTAAAAACTTTTGGGTTATCTCCCAATAAGTACTTTTCTTTAAAGCCTTTAAGTTAGGCATAAGAAGCAAGACAAGAATCAAGTATTCTCAAATGAAGAAGCATTAAGATTGATACCAGAAATATCTTCAACAAGACAAGGTATCTCATCCAAATAAGTTCTAGAGGATCCTCTCTTAATGCTCTTGGGTTCACTATTTTCATCAAACAGGTTTTCAGGAACAATCCAATCAAAATTCTTTTCTAAGGCTTCATGCATTGCTACAAGTTTAAAGTGTATTGGTATCTTAATTTCCTCCCCATTAAGTTTGGTTTTTTCCCATCTTCTCTCATGTACCAATAACATCTACACATGAGCCTAGCATATTAAAACATTCAAAGACTTTTCTAGCTTCCTTAGCAACATCATAGAATTCTTTAAGCAAAGTTTCCAGAATAAAATCCCACTTTTCAGGGTCCTCAATTTCTTTAAGTTTAAGAAACATTACTTGCATTAAGGGGTTAAGGTTAACAAACCTAGCTTCCAACATGTGAACTAAAGAAGCTGCAACAATTTCATAGTTTGGAGCAAGTTCTGCAAGGGATCTATCCTCAATATCCTCATGCTTACTAACATGATTAAATAATTCTTCAATATTATCTTTTCCAATTGTAGAGCCACTACCTATTGAAAGGTCTTTCAAGGTCAACTTAGGGATCAACATGGTGAGCTAAGAAAGAGGTAAAAACTATAGAAAGACTTAAAGTTTTTGTGTGTTTTTGATAAAGAAACAAGAAAACAAAGAAAACATAAACTAAGCAAAACAAATAAAACAAAGTAAAGAGATTGGTTATGAGGGACTCCCCTTATGAAGATGTCCTTGACTCCCTGGCAACGGCGCCAGAAAAAGTCTTGCTTACTCAAGAAGATGAGCTCGTTGGGGAACCCCAAGAGGAAGGTATGATGAGTATAGCAACAAGTTTTCCCTCAGTTATCAAACCACTAGGAGCAAGGAAACACCTCCAAGGTGTTGTTTCCAAATTGGAATCCTGCACAACACAATCACAGAACTTTGCCCCCAACTCAGTGACGTTGTTAATCTCACCGGTTTTGCTGAAAACAAAGGATTAAACGTATTGTGTTGAAGATAGTAATAGCTTGCAGAAAGTAAACAGAAACAGTAAATAGTAGATTATTGATTGATGGTAAAAGAAAGGACCGGGGTCCATAGTTCAGTAGTGGTGATTCTCCTTAAGATAGATGACATGTTGGGTAAACAAATTACAGCGGGGCAATTGACAAACATCGAGAAAGCATACATCAATATACTAATCATCTTGACTCCTATGAGATTTGATTGGGCATTACAACATTATACATAGACCGTAATCCAACTGCATCTATGACTAATAATCCACCTTCAGGTTATCATCCGAACCCCCTCCAGTATTAAGTTGCAAGCAACAAAGAATTGCATTAAGCATTGTGTGTAAAATAAACAATACGATTGTTCTATGAACAAAGGATTGCTGTTTTCTCCCTAGTAGCAACAACACATCTAGTACCTTAGAGATTTCTATCACTTCCCTAGATTACTAGAGGCATGAACCCACTATCGAGCATAAATACTCCCTCTTGGAGTTTCTAGCATCTACTCGGCCAAGATAGCTACAAACAATAGAGAGCATGCAAGATCAGAAATAACAAAGACATGATAGAATCAATAATGAATCTGAAATAGCATCTCAATATCCATCGGATCCCCGCAAACACAACATGTATGATTACAAATAGATGATCTTGATCATGAACAGAGCTCACAAGATCTAGACATGGTAGCACAAAGGAGAAGAACTAGCCATCTAGCTACTACATGGACCCGTAGTCTAGGGATGAACTACTCACGCATCACACCAGAGGCAGGCATGGTGATAAAGAAGGCCTCCAGGATGAATTCTTCCCTCTAGTAGGGTTCCAGGAAGAGCTTCAGATCTGTCCCGATCTAGGGAAGGAGATGAAGGTGGCTACAGACTCTTTCATGGAATTTTTGATCGGGTACTTAGGGTTTCTGTATCGGAGGCGATATATAGGCGAAATGGGAGGCCGAGGGGGTGCCCTAGGCGGCCACACCACCCCTAGCGCAAGCCAGGCCGGGCCGCACGGCCAGGTGTTGTGGCCGGCCTCTGGCCCCTTCCCGTCTCGTCTTCTGGCTCCGTGTCCCCCTCGGTGAAATATTGACTTTGGCTTTTGTCCTATCCAATTCCGAGATTATTCATTTTCTGACTTTCCTGGAACGAAAAATAGCAAAAAACAGGCAGCTGGCATTGTGGCATCTTGCTAATAGGTTAGTCCAAGTAAGTATATAAAAATACTCCAAATTGTAGGCAAAACATAAGAAAGTAGATATAAAACAAGCATGGAACATCAAAAATTATAGATATGTTAGCAACGTATCAGCGAGGTGGGACTAAAACTTCCACCGATAACGGCTGATAGATATGTGGCGCGTTAACAGGCCAAATTTCGACCAGCCTGTGTGACAAATGCTTCGTCTTACAAACTATTTTCTTTGTAATGGCCAGCAACACCATGGTCTGGTGTAGCACAGGCCGGTCCATTTGCGGTCTTATCAGACAAATGGTGTATTTCCTTTCTATTTAATTCAAAAATAACTAATATTTTCCAAAATTATGAACTTCGGTTTTTTGAAACAAATTACATATTATGCATACGTACGTTTCTGTTAGCATGTTAAAAAGTTTGGATTAATTTGGTGATGGTCGAAAAAATAGCAAACTTAGAAACAGAGTGTTTAGTGTAACCTGAGCCACTTTTTCTAATAATGTGATTTTTCTGACCTTGACCAAATAATCTAAAATTTATAACACATACTAACATACGCAACCTAAGACACATAGAAGGTTTCACTACTTTTTAATTTTTTTGAATTTCTGGTGACACTTTCAAAGTTAGGTCAAAACCGCGATGGATAAAATCACCAAATATGGATGAATCATGCTGACCTAGCACTACATCCATGATGAAATATCATCTTGTGCACCTTAGTATGAATTTTCAAAACATAAATGAGGTGTCAATCATGTAGCTGTAGCTCACATTTCTAAAATTTGACCAGTTTGACCTAAATTTTATTTGGAAAAAATATGGTTCAAACCTGCATATCACATTCACAGGAGTGGTCATTTGTGCACCAAATAGCACCATCTACTTCACCATCTTGTTACTAGACCGTTGGGCAACAAGATCCCACCCAGTTGAGACATCTATGTATCACAGTGCTATGCAAAGCCATGACACACACTTGTGGCAGATGTGGGCCCATGCCAACATTTCATGGGATCTAGACCTATCTTAGTTGTCTAGAAACACCTTCATCAACGCGTGGTTGTATGAGTCATCACTTGGACAACATAATACTACCTAGTTGATAGATCTAAGTATAACACTACTATGCCTAGACATGATGAGACACTTTGTGTTACATGTGGGCCAAGGCCAACATTTCCTGGGTTATATACCTCTCTTGCTTGGCTAGAACCACCATCATCAACTTAGTGATTGTGTGAGTCAACACTTGTTCAACATGATCCCACCGAGTTTCTATATCTAAGTTTGAGAGTGATATGCAAAGCCATGATACAGACATGTGGCAGATGTGGGCCTAGGCCAACGTTTCATGGGATCTAGCTCATATTTTATGTCTACAAAACCCCTTTATCATCTTGTGGTTGTATGAGTCATCACTTGGACAACATGTGACTACCAAGTTCATAGATCTAAGTATAACATTGCTATACCAAGACATGATGAGACACTTTTTGTAACATGTGCGCCCATGCCAACATTACATGGGCTATAAACCTCTCTTGGTTGGCTAGAAACACCATCATCAACTTAGTAGTTGTGTGAGGTGAGTCAACACTTGCCAAGATAATCCTACCTAGTTGCTACATCTAAGTTTGAGAGTGCTATGCAAATCAATGACACACACTTGTGGCATATGTGGGCCCATGCTAACATTGCATGGGATGTAGACCTATCTTATCTATGTAGAAACACTTTCATCAACTTTTTATTGTATATGAGTCATCACTTGGACAACATGATCCTACCTAGTTGATAGATCTAAGTATAACACTTCTATGCCTAGACATGATGAGACACTTTGTGGAAAATATGGGCTCATGCCAACATTGCATGGGCAATAGACCTCTCTTGGTTGGCAAGAAACTCCTTCATCAACTTGTGGCTGTGTGGCTCATCACTTGGCCAACATGATCCCACCCAGTTGATACATCTAAGTATGAGAGTTCTATGCCAAGCCATGACAAACACTTGTGGCAGATGTGGGCCCAAGCTAACATTGCATGGGCTATAGACCTCTCTTGGTTGTATGACTCATCACTAGGACACCATGTTCCCACCAAGTTGATAGATCTAAGTACACCACTGCTATGCCAAGACATGATGATACACTTTGTGGCAAATGATGGCCCATGCCAACATTGCATGGGTTATAGACCTCTCTATGTTGGCTAGAAACACCATCATCAACTTAGAGGTTGTGAGAGTCAACACTTGGACAACATGATCCCACCTAGTTGCTACATCTAAGTATGAGAGTGTTATGCAAAGCCATGACACACACATTTCATGGGATCTAGAACTATCTTAGCTGTATAGAAACACCTTCATCAACTTGTGGTTGTATTCTTTATCACTTGGACAACATGATCCTACCTAATTGATAGTTCTAAGTATAACACTAATGTGCCAATACATTGTGAGACAGTTTGTGGCAAATGTGGGTCATAGCTGTGAGATTCGACACATTTTTTATGGCTTTTATTGATGGTTTTCTCCCGGATTTGATCGTTTCCTGACTTTACCTAACGCTAATACTTCTGTAGTGAAGAAAAATTGGATTTTAATGTGTGTTTCCAGATCTTCCTAGAGAAATACAATATTCTGGAGAAAACAAGCAAGCCTCACTTTGGAAGCACGCGAGGGGAGCTCACAGAAGCCTTAACGAGAAACTATACGACAGGAATATTTTTCGGCCGTATAGTTCCCGCTGTATAGTTTCGGCCGCCTCTGCCTTGTCAAAAGGGACAGCTTCCGTGAAAGGAAGGGGGCGAAAACAGAACATAGCAGCCGCCACACCATCTAGAAGGCAGAAGAAGAGATCCATAGAAGAAGGAGAAGACGTTCTTCATCTCGCTCCACGATCTTCGACTTCCTAGCCAATACACCCCGATAACCACTACTTGTACTTGAGAGAGAGAGAGAGAGAGAGAGAGATCTCCACCTTGCAAGCTAGGGTTTGAGATTGTTTCTTCCCATCTTGAATTGTGTTGGATATTTTTATATTCTTATTTTGGATCTCCACGATAATACCAAGACAAATTCCCTTTATTTGATTATATTGATGATCCGTTCAACTCTCATGTGTGAGTAATTACCTTGGGTGTGGGAGATGTAGGGGATTGGTGAGATGTGATGTGCCTTCATATATTTTCCATTAGCTTGTGATTGATTCTAATTAGTATATTATGTGTGATTGACTATCTATGGGTTGCCTAATGCTTGTTGTCCAATTAAGGGCTCAGACAACATGATACTTTGTTCTACATAGATAAGATCGTGTATGCTAGTGGAACGGCGACCCCCGGGTGACACGGGGATATCAAAGGAAAGCTAGTTGACTCGAGGATAACTAGTAACCACTCTGCTTATTGCATTAGTCCGATCCAAGGAGCTTAATCGCTAAGCGACCTAAAGGGTCTTAATCGTCTAGTGTCTGACCTTGGTTTTGGTAGCAGGCTAGTAGGATTATTGAAGTTGGATGAAATCTACCAAGAGGAGTTCCGGCTAATTATGGGTTGCTTGCCTACACATATATCTATAAGATTATAATTATTACGTTTACCACTCGACCACCCAGCACAGTCACTATCACCATGAACTGAATCTCCCAACGCCTTCTTTCACCATCTGCAAGAAACAATAAACAAGCAAAGACGTTCTTTACTTTTATGCATTTCATTTCTGAAGTTTACATTTTAGTTCTATTTAAATCTATTGCATTTAATCAAAATCCCATTCTTATTTCAACACTTGCAGTCAATTCACTCGAAGATCGGGGACAACTTCGGATGTGATAGAGACTTCACCAATAAACACTTACCTTTGGGCTCCCTGTGGGATCGATAACTGAACTTCGAAACTAGCTACAAATGATCTGTGCACTTGCAGACATCAAGCTAGGTTCCGGCGCCATTGCCGGGGAGCTAAGCGCTAAGTGTTTGTCTTTTGACATTTCAGGTGTTGTTACTACAAAATGTTCTCTTTAGGAGACAACGGGTCTACACGCTCTAGTAGGACCTACCTGCCGGATTATATTGAGCGCGTGCCTACTCAGATGCGCGAATAAATTATTGAAAAACTTTTAAGATCAAATAAAGTTGAAGTTGAAAACCTGAGTGAGATTATGAAAATCATGTCTATTTACAGGACCACTCCTATGAAACCTTAGAAAACTCTCACGGAATACAGTGCTCCAAGTTCAGAATTTCTTAAACAACCAATAGAGTTCCCTAATCCTAGAGTTAGAGAATATCGATTTGATGGTGGAATTATTAAAATTTTGCAGGAGAAAGCTTTCAGTGGAAGGGAAGATAAAGACCTAGGAAGACATATAAGAGAGTTTGATGATCTGATAACATCGCTTGGACCAAAAGGTTTGCTGAGAGACTTTTCTCGTCTTAAATTATTCCAATGGTCTCTTAAAGGTGAAGCTCTAGACTAGTTATATTCTCTCCCTCACCATTACATTAAATGTTGGGAAAACTACATTGTTAAATTCATCAATCGGTTTAATCCTTTTAAAAAGGTAACTGAACTAATGAAGAACATAGGCAACTTTAGTCAGAACGTGGGAGAAAACTACCCACAAGCCTGGGAAAGATTCTTTGCAATGATCAATACCATTTCTAATCATGGCTATTCTAGACTAACAATCTGCCATTTATTTTACCATGGTCTGAATACTCAATGTATAGAATTTCTTGACTTCTCAAAAGGAGGATCAATAAATACTTTAACTATTAAAGAATTCTTGGAATTAATGTCTACTAGGGCTAAGAATGATTCTTTATATAATCCTGATTTCGACACTAAGGCGAAAAAAGGGATACTCCGGATAACACCTGATCTTATGCCTGAGGTACGGAAAACTATGAAAGAAAAAGGTATACCTTCTGAACTTGCTAAGGAAAACAAAGAGGATTTGTTACAAGTTTTAACTAAAGAAGACGAAACTAGAAAAGTTTTTCAAGAATTAAAACAACGACAAGTAAAATCTCATAATAACTTGCATAAGCATTTCCAAAAACACAAAAAGATTTTGGTGGAACTCACTAAAAATTATGATGAGATTGACCAAAAAATAAAACTATTTCACAAGTATATTTGTATGATTGAAATCCAGTGTGAACAGATAGCATCTGGTTATCAAATTTTTCTTCATGAAGATGAATATATTCCTGTTTCTGCTAATGTTGTCAGAAGAAGGTGTGCAGTTGTTACACGACCCTTAGGACCACCTGAATACGAAGCTGAAAAGAGCGCAAGGAAAAAGCCTTGCTTGAAGCAAGTCAAGAAGATGATACATTGGTGGATCCTCAAGATGAAACTAAGACGCAAGAGAAAACCATGCAGAGACTGTTGATCCAAGAGAAGATAAATAAATAAGTAAAGAAGATGAAGTTGTTGTAGTAGAAAAGAAGAAAAGCAATAAGCAACAACAAAAAAAGCAACGAAAGAGCCTAACCACCCAAAAAGGTAAAAGACAAGAGTAAGTCAGGAGAGAAAAAGCTTCCTTATCCAGATCGAAAAAAGAAAGAACCGGAGGAGGTAATTTATAATTCTTTTACTAAGGCACTTAGTGACCTTCGTATGAAAATCCCATTTGCGGATGCAATCAAAGTTCCTACTTATGGTAAATTCCTTCGTGATATTCTTAGTATAAAGAAAGAAATAACTGAAACTGTTGCCATGGTAACTAGCTATCCTGCTAATAGGAAGCTATTGTCTAAGTCTGGAGATCCTGGAATACCAACTATTTCATGCTCAATAGGTAAAACAGATATTCACAACGCCTTATGTGATCTAGGAGCGGGAGTTAGTCTAATTCCATACTCCCTCTATAAAAGGTTAGGATTAGGGGAGTATTCTCCTACTATTAACACTTTACAGATGGCTGACAAGTCCACTAAACAACCTGTTGGTATGATTGAGCATATCTTACTTAGGATAGATGAGCATGTTATTCCCACTGATTTTATCATTCTTGAAATGCCAGGAGATGAAAGATTATCTATAATACTTGGAAGACCCTTCCTCAATACTGCAGGTGCATCAGTAGATTGTGCAGAAGGGAAGATAATCTTCAATGTTTATGATGCTGAAATCATCTATTATTTTCCAAAGAAGCTAGAAGAAGGAGAAAGATATGTTCCACTGGAAAAACGAGTTCATGTGGTAAGTGCCATTGATAAGGGGCAACCAAGATAAGAATTTGAGAAGACAGAAGAGGTTGAGTTATTCAACCATTTTGAATAAATGTGGAATGGGAGTTAACCCATTTTCGTTAATCTAGTAGAAAAGAGAATAAGAAGTTCATCACATTCCCACCACTTTTTCATAGACATTATCGCGGAAGCGCGCCCGTGAAGATGCAGCTGTCACAATGTAGTAGAAATGTCGATTGAATGAGTAGAGAATACTAATAAGAATAAAAGTTTGAGTTTTTATATTTACATAAGCTAAAATTTTGCTTTTAATATGCTAATGTTGGTCGACAGTTTTTACTATCAATTTTCTCTTTAAAACTTGGTGTTTCGCTAAGTTATGGGATAAGAAGGTATCCTCAAAGAAATATAATTTTTTTGACGACTACTGATGGTTTAACAACCAACTATACAACGGGAATAAAAATTCCGGCCGTATAGTTCCGGTCATGTAGTTATCTTTGCCATCAACAAATTTTATACGAAAGCACAGAGTGTTTAACGACCAACTATACGGCGGGAATAAAAATTCTGGCCGCATAGTTCTGTCCGTATATATATTGAGGCCTTCGTTCAAAAATTTCTAAAAGGTATTGGGAGTTTAATGACCAACTATATAGCGGCAATAAAAATTTCGGCCGTATAGTTCCGGTCGTATAAATATCGACGCCAGTTTTAGAAATTTATCTCAGAGACAGACAGTTTAACGACCAACTATATGGCAGGATCATTCTGATCCGATTGTATAGTTGTGCCCGTATAGGTTTTTTCTGTATAAAGAAACCCTAGTGGCAGCGCGACCGCAACTATACGGGCAAAGAAACATCACCCGCGCGTATAGTTCCGGCCATATAGTTCGGTGCGACCACAAAATCGCACCGGGGCGGCTAGGTCTTCCACCCCTCCTCATTATTTCTCTGATATTCTCTCTCCAAACCTCTCAAAATCCACCATGAACTCTTGATTCTTTGTGGATTTCATTCGTTTGAGTGGGGAAATCAACAGATCGGTATGTTTCTCTCCCTATCCATGCTTTATTTTCAGATTTCCATGGTTGAAACTCTCGCATTGATCTAGTGAAAGCTTATTTAGTTTTCCTATTAATTTCTCATGTTAGGATTGAATTTTTCCACGTAGAATCATTCATATATCATATAGAAACTTATGCCTAAGGTTTTATGGTGAAAATTTTCAGTGCGTCATGATGAACAAAATCGGTAGCCTCTTTCATTCGAGCAAGCGCCAATGGGGAGAGGTCTCAAGCTTGGGGGCACAAGCTCCGCGCAACTCCAAGATGGACATTGTCTCATCGAGGTGGGTGATGCCCACACGTTGGGCCGACCACAACTTCCTCACTGTGGCCGGGTTGAAGGCGGACTTCGACCTCATGTGCAACAAGTGGGGTTGATGGTACTTGGTTTCGCAAGCCACGACACCTACACCGAGCTCACCTATGAGTTCCTTGCCTCCTTCTACGACGACCACCGGGAGAAAGGGAACATGTGCACGATAAGATTCACCATGAACCGACAGCACTACGAAGTAAATTTCGAACAATTTTGCAATGCTTTTAGATTCCCTCATAGTAGGGAGCCCAATATTACTAACCTCTATAGCGTCTCAAGTGGAGAGACTTGGGAGGTTATTTCTGTTAATGGTGGCAGTCAGTTTTATCAGAAGAAGATGTCCACCATTCAGAACCCAACCATTTGCTACTATGCTTTGTTTCTTGCCAACACAATGTTGGGAAGGGGTGATACTAGTTCCATGGCCAATGCGGACATGGCAATGATCACCAATGCTCTCTTCCCCACAGCACCGCAAAGCCCCATGATGTCTACGCACTTCTATTCTTGTAGACAGTTGTTGGGCCTCCAAGTGCAGACGTTTGTAGAACAGCAGCAAGTTTTCCCATAAGTGGATCACCAAAGGTTTATCGAACTCAGGGAGGAAGTGGTCAAAGGTATCCCCTCTCAAGCAACCCTGCAATCAAGATATAAGAAGTCTCTTGTGTCCCAAACACACCCAGTACACTTGTCAGGTGTATAGCTGCACTAGTTCAGCGAAGAGATAGTGAAATACAAGTGGTATGGATAATTATAAGTGGTAACAGTGGCAGAAAATAACTTGATGGCGTGGAAGAGACTAAAAGCAAACTGAAATAAAGATGGAAGCAAGCAAACATGTAACAGATCTAGTAGCAAACGGTGTTTCAATGCTTAGAAACAAGGCCTAGGGATCATACTTTCACTAGTGAACACTCTCATATAAATATCTTCTCTTTATGATACTACTCTTAACTACTCTCCGGTTGGACACTATAATCGATGGTAGGGCTATAACAGCACACCACAAAGTAAGTCTTTCCCATCTATCAAACCCCACACTGTCACTTTGAGCACTAGATGGTTCCAACAAACACCACAATTTCATAAAGACATCCAACTCCAAATATAACTCATAACAAGTTTTTGTAAACTCTAGCCTAAGTGCCACCATAGTGTGCACGCTGTCACTTTCACACACATGAGGAGAGCAAAGATCTAATAAAGCACTTGAGTAGCAAGGTAGATCTACTTGATTACAAAGCTCATGATCACAATATGATCATGCATAGAGAGAGAGATGAACACATAGCTACCGGTAGGACCCTTAGCCTCGAGGAAGAACTACTCCCTCCTCATCATGGGAATCAGCAATGGTGATGGATATGGCGGTGGAGATCGACGGAGATGGCTCCGGGGGCACTTCCCTATCCCGGCAGGGTGCCGGAACAGAGACTTTCTGTCCCCCGAATCTCCCCTTTGGTGGTGGCGGCACCGCTGAACTCTTCGTGGCTGGAGGCTTGACGATTTAGGGTTTATGCATCAGGAGGCTCTTATAGGTGAGAGGGGAGACCGAGGGGGTGCCGGAGGGGCCCACACCACCCCCTGGCGCGGCCTGGCCTGGCCCGCGCCACCAGGTGGTGTGGCCAGCCAGTGGCCCCTCTCCGTCTTGTCTTCTGGCTCCGTGAGTCTTCCGGTAAAATATTGACTTTGCCTTTTTCCGGTCCAATTCCGAGAATATTGATTTTCTGACTTTCCTGGAACCAAAAATAGCAGAAAACAGGCAACTGGCATTGTGGCTCTTGTTAATAGGTTAGTCCAAGAAATCATATGAAAAGTACTCCAAAGTGTGGACAAAACATAAGAAAGTAGATATAAAAAAGCATGGAACATCAAAAATTATAGATAGATTTGCAATGTATCAACATCCCCAAGCTTAACTCCTGCTCGTCCTCGAGTAGGTAAGTGATAAAAAGAAACAATAATTTTTTAGGTGACATGCACCATCATAAACTTGAGCAAAGTATTTGTAAAACATTCAAAGCTGGGATCATAGTACTTCAATAATAACATGAAAGACAAAGTTCTAGCAATACGACAAAGAAACTATGATGCAACATGAAAAGGCACAAACAAAAGATTCATGAATAACAATGCTTTGTAAGAAGTTTGTTTGTTTCACATAAAGAAAACATAGCATAATAGTATTCAGCTTGTCCCTCATAGAGTAGCAAGTATAATTGCATAGGATACCTTCAAAGTTCATAAGAGTGACTAGATACAAATAGTTTAGGACAAGCAATATCAAGCCATGCATCAATCAACTAGTCTTGGGACAATGCACATATAACTAAGAGTGGCCACTATGCTCTCAAAGTCGGTGCATAAAGGTATAAGGTGGAGACTCAATATAATGGTGGAACAAAGGCCTTTATAGAAGGAAGTAGGGATTCAAGTCTCATAAATAGCTTCCACAAATTATGGTACTTATAGCTTTCAGCTCTCATTGCCCCTATCATAAGCATCTTGAAGTGATTAAGGTTAGAATGAACAAACTATGGAGTATATGCTTGACGAAGTATAAGTTAGAAATCTCATGTCCCTTGAATACGAGGGCCGCTCCTCATGCTACTAAAGTTTAGTCACCGATAAGTTCTTGTCATTGTAAGTACATGTGTATCATAGAGAACCGCCAACGGGGTACCCCTTGCCCGATGATACAGAAGAATCCCCATATCAAAATGACAAGGCAAGCAGACAACAAGCATCTCAGCAATCTTCTTATTTACCATGGGAATATGGTGCTTTTTTGTCTCTTTCCTCTTTTCATAATCTCTCTTTTTATTTTTCTCTTTTTTTCTCAATATAGGACTCTTTTTTATAAGAAGAATGCTTCATAGACAACTCATTATGGTTACGCTGCAGGTTTCCACCATGTCAGCATGGATTACACCAGCGGCCCAAGCGTTTCTCTAACAAATATACATAACTCCATGGACTTACAAGCTCCCCTTTCATTTCACACCGACGACATCCATATACAAAAGAGCATGATATCAACTAGGTACAAGTACCAAGTGCAATGTTGAAAGCATTCCCCATGACAGCATGGTTCTGCTAATTCCCAATAAATAAGTGCAAGCATATACAACATAGACGACACAATGGTTCAAGTTTATTAAGGTCAAGAAAAGTAAAGTGTGCCATCAAGTTCATGAGAGCTTTAATCACTAGTTTTCTCATAACAAGTTTAATTCGGGAGGTAAACAAAAGCATGAATATACTTGGAATAGCAAATGCTAATAGGTAGGTATGGTGGAATCTTTGGAATAACTTGGTTTTATTTGGAGTTGGATGCATGAGTGGAACTAATACTTGGTTATGGAGGCTAGCAAAAGACTGGGGGCGACAAACTAAGAGAGCAATAATGGCCATAATCATGCAGAGCGACAAAACATCATTGATCAAAGAATAAAGTGATACTACAAGTTGAAAACTAAAGGATCATAAAGGCTATGGTGACTTGAGATAGTCATAACATGGTGTGAGCATGCGCCAAGTCAACCGAAATAAAGCATCTAAGGAGAATACCACTATACTATGCTTTAATATGCTAAAACAACGCATGATTCATCCAAGGCACATTAAGCAATCTAAATTGTTTATAACAAGTCATGCTACAACAAAGAATAGTAAGCATAAAGCCACAACAATATCAAGCATGGCATGACAAAGCATAGGCCACAGTCAAAAACGAGCTATTTTTACCACATAAGCATGAACTTTCCTACTCTTTTCCAATCCAAACCAAACTATTTGAATACCAATGCATGAAAGAGGGGGTCCAACCAATTTATTCAGCAAACTAAGCAAACCAAGAAAATGAAAAACCAAAACGAAAACCAAAAAGAAGACGCTCCAAGAACAACACAACTATGCATGAAACAATAAAAATAAAGCGTTTGGAAGAAACCTGGGATTTTTATTGATGAAGAGGGGGATGCCTTGGGCATCCCCAAGCTTTGACACTTGTACTTCTTGGATATTTCTTGGGGTGACACGCGTGGCATCCCCAAGCTTGAGCTTTAGTCCATTCTTCATCTCATTACTCATTCCTTCCATACACCTGAAATTTTTCCTTCATACAAAACTTCACACAATCTTTATTAGCAACATTAGTGCACTCAAGATAATAAGTCTTTAGGTTTAGTTCCGACATCAATAAAACTTCCATTAAAACACAAGCTACTGTAGAACTTCCCTCCAAAAGCTCAATTCCCCAAAAGAACTCAAAAAGGAACCAACAAGAAGCAAATGCAAATAATGGCAGAAATCTGTCAAAACAGACCAGCAGGTAAAGAAGAATTTTTTCGAAGACCTTCTGTTGCTCAAATCAAAAATTGTAGTACTAATGAAAGTTAGATAACAACCTGGGGCAGAAGCACAAACATTCACGCCTCAAAAGTACGTACAGAGATTTTACACGAATTTTTGCGGTGAAGCACAGAAATCTGTTTCGGGACAGCAACTTTCCAAATCATTACTTCTCTCTCATTAGAGGTTACTCTTGGCACAAAAATCAAACAAAAAGGATAAAGAGCGGTTATTACAGAAGTAATAACTTCCAAGGCTCATCTAAAACTTTTGGGTTATCTCCCAATAAGTACTTTTCTTTAACGCCTTTAAGTTAGGCATGATAGTTTGAGAAGATGCTCATACAAGAAATATGAATTGAAGTAAAAGAGAGCATAAAGAACTAAATTCAAAGCACATTTAAGTCTAACCCACTTCCTATGCTTAGGAATCTTGTAAAGAAACAAGTCATGAAAGCACAAAGTAACAATCATAGGAAAGCAAAACAAGTACAACTTCAAAATTTTCAACATAAAGAGGGGAAACTTAATATTATTGAGATGCATAGAACCATGTTTCCCTATCTCATAATAACTTTCAGTAGCAACATGAATAAAATTAAAAATATAACTATCATATAAAACATTCTTATCATGATCCACATGCATAAAAGAATTAATACTATCCACATAAACATAGTCATTCTTGTTAATTGTAGTGGGAGCAAATTCAACAAAATAGCTATCATTATTATTTTCATCACCATTATCATCAAATATAGGAGGCATATTATAATCATAATTAATTTTCTCCTCAATAGTAGGTGGACTGAAAATATCATACTCATCATTGTAATGATCATATATTGGAGGTATAGTATCATCAAAGTAAATTTCCTCCTCCATGCTTGGGGTACTAAAAATATCATACTCATCAAAACCAGCTTCCCCAAGCTTAGACTTTTCCATAGCATTAGCAATAATGGTGTCCAAATAATTCATACTAACAACATTGCTATTAGCATGCAAATAAAGTTCCATAGGTTTTTTAATTTTCTCTTCAAACACATCATGTCCTAACTCAAGATAAATGCTATAAAGCTCTCTAATTTTGTTGTTGTTTTCCATTAAGCCTAACTAGTGAAAACAAGAAACAAAAAGACAAAATTGCAGAATCTAAAGGAAATAACTTCGAGCACTCACACCAGAGGATGTGAGTACCTTTTACCTTACCTCCCTGGCAATGGCGCCATAAAATAGGCATTTGCCGTGGGAGGTTCTTCTTCTTTGATCCTCCGGTGTGAATACCTTTTACCTTACCTCCTCGGTAACGGCACCAGAAAATAGCTTGATGTCTACGCACTTCTATTCTTGTAGATAGTTGTTGGGACTCCAAGTGTAGAGGTTTGTAGAGCAGCAGCAAGTTTTCCCTTAAGTGGATCACTCAAGGTTTATTGAACTCAGAGAGGAAGTGGTCAAAGGTATCCCCTCTCAAGCCACCCTGCAATCAAGATACAAAAAGTCTCTTGTGTCCTCAACACACCCAATACACTTGTCAGGTGTATAGGTGCACTAGTTCGGCGAAGAGATAGTAAAATACATGTGGTATGGACAATTATAAGTGGTAACGGTGGCAGAAAATAACTTGATGGTGTGGAAGAGACTAAAAGCAAACTGAAATAAAGATGGAAGCAAGCAAACATGTAACAAATCTAGTAGCAAACGGTGTTTCAATGCTTAGAAACAAGGCCTAGGGATCATACTTTCACTAGTGAACAATCTCATATAAATATCTTCTCTTTATGATACTACTCTTAACTACTCTCCGGTTGGACACTCTAATCGATGGTAGGGTTATAACAACACACCTCAAAGTAAGTCTTTCACATCTAGAAAACCCCACACTGTCACCTTGAGCACTAGATGGTTCCAACAAGCACCACAATTTCATAAAGACATCCAACTCCAAATATAACTCATAACAAGTATTTGTAAACTCTAGCCTAAGTGCCACCATGGTGTGCACGCTGTCAGTTTCACACACATGGGGAGAGCAGAGATCTAATAAAGAACTTGAGTAGCAAGGTAGATCTACTTGATTACAAAGCTCATGATCACAATATGATCATGCGTAGAGAGAGAGAGATGAAAACATAGCTACTGGTAGAACCCTTAGCCTCGAGGAAGAACTACTCCCTCCTCATCATGGGAATCAGCAATGGTGATGGAGATGGCGGTGGAGATCGATGGAGATGGCTCCGGGGGCTCTTCCCTATCCTGGCAGGGTGCCGGAACAGAGACTTTCTGTCCCCCGAATATCCCCTTCGATGGTGGCGGCGCTGCGGAACTTTTCGTGGCTGGAGGCTTGATGATTTAGGGTTTATGCATCGCGAGGCTCTTATAAGCGAGAGGGGAGACCGAGGGGGTGCCGAAGGGGCCCACACCACCCCTTGGCGCGGCCTGGCCTGGCCCGTGCCACCACGTGGTGTGGCCAGCCCCTAGCCCCTATCCGTCTCGTCTTCTGGCTCCGTGAGTCTTTCGGTAAAATATCGACTTTGCCTTTTGTCTGGTCCAATTCCGGGAATATTGATTTTCTGACTTTCCTAGAACCAAAAACAGCAGAAAACATGCAACTGGCACTGTGGCTCTTGTTAATAGGTTAGTCCAAGAAAACATATGGAAAGTACTCCAAAGTGTGGACAAAACATAAGAAAGTAGATATAAAAAAAGCATGGAACATCAAAAATTATAGATACATTTGCAATGTATCACCCAACTCCTGCAGCTCTACTCATCCAGCACTTTCGCCACCAAAGCAACGAGACTAAAGGTGATATTTGCATTGGTGGATTGGTAACCCACCTTGCCTATGCATTGAACATTCTACTACCTATTATGGAACCTGTTGACGGCTCCAAACTTATGGACGTCAAGTATTTTACAGCTTGTGGCTTCCTTGGTGTTTACCATGCTAACCAGAGGCTCTGAGCATATCAATTCAGTTATCTTGATGATACACAGGTTGAACAGGTTCAGTTGCCATGCTCCCAAGCCTTCTCAATTGTGGAGAAGGACACTTGGATCCTCACTAAGAACCAAGTGACAGAGATCTTGGCCGAGCTCCAGCCCAAGGAAGAGGAAGATGAAGGGCATCAAGATGAGTAGGAGCAGGAGTAGGAGGAAGAGCAGGGAAACAACCTTGCTTGGGAAGGACATCAGCAGCAAAAGCCAAGAGAAGCCTGGGAACCATGGCCCAACCAGCCACAACAGGGGTACGACTACGTCCCCTATCAGGAGTTCCAGCAGCTCAACCAGCGCGTTGGGGAGATCGACCACACTCTTCAAGACGTGAATGAAGATGTGAACACTTTGACTCATAACTTCAGTCACTTCATGACCCACTTCCCCGCCTTCTACCTGCAGTATCCGCACCAACCGCCAAATGACGGCAACAACTGAGCCTGGCAATAGCCTAAGCTTGGGGGAGGTTTGAAAACCTCCAAACTTTGCATTCATGTTTTTATTTATTCTTTTGATTTATTTCTTCAAAAATTACATTTTTCTTTTCAAATTTGGATTCCTAAACCAAAAACACAAAAAATTAGTTGTATTTTTATTTCCAAGCTTGTTTCTTTTGTTTCTCTCGGAGATTGCTTAATTTCAGGTGATTTGGCAATATGGAAATATAGGAGAGGTTCGACTCAAATACGAGAACGAAGCAAGCAAGAGGAGGTATCACATTCCTTTCATTACACTCTTTGCAACCTTGAATTGATCCTACAATTATTTACTCATTGGCACTAGAGTCACTCCCCACTTAGCTTGTTATCCTACAAATTCTATTCTTTTGCTAGTGTATCCTTTTTAGCTTTGAAACAATGAGCAATGAACTTGGTTAAAATACTTCCTACATTTTTACAACAAGAAAAAGCATCTGAATGATGACTTGAGTCTGTGCTTAGGCCAAAGAATTTGATTTTAGAACTACTCCATCCCATTTGAGCTTAATATAAATAGACTCGATAGTACCCTTGATTGAAATTGTTTGATTAAATGGATGCTTTGAAGTAGTAGAAATTATGCAACTACTTTTTCTAATAATTACCATAAGATATTGATTTACGCGTGTCATTACAACTATGTCATGGTCCATGGGGAACTATTAACTCCACTGGCTAACGAACGATCTAAATCTAGGAAACCACTTGATTTCGGCTATTGAGTTATGAAAACGTCCGTAGCAGCAATGCTATGACATGTAAATTTTTTAGTCTCCTCATGGTTTCATGTTCCAAGTGAAGTTGTAGTACTCCTCTGGCCCATTATTGCTCAACATAGCCCCAATTGACATGTTAAAAATAGTGGCATGATTTCTCTATGAAAGAGCTGAAATTTTTGAAAGACAAAAGAAAGAAAAAGGTGCTTTGAGAGTCTTGAAATTTTGACATAGGAGTAGATGAGTTGCTCTTAAATTAAATGTTTTGATGCCAACTTGAGTACTGTTAATTAACTAAATGAACAAGAACAAAAAGTTTTCATCTCTCAACAAAGAGAGGAACCAACAGAATTTGTCTCACTTTCCTAGCTAAACTTTTGACACTTGCTTGGGCATATGATTTATTTGCTAACAAGATATACGTGGTTAGGAAGTGGACTCAGTGAAATATTGTTAATACTTGTATGATCATATTTAAGATTTCTGGAAATTGTGAAGAAAAGAATTTGACACCAAGTCAAACTTGTGATTTCCTTTATTTTCAGTCTCGAATCTCTGCTATTCTTCCTTATTTCCTTGTCACTCGAGGGAGAGCAACATCTAAGATTGGGGGAGTTGATAGTTGTGAGATTTGACACATTTCGTATGGATTTTATTGATGGTTTTCTCCCGGATTTGATCATTTTCTGGCTTTAACTAAAGCTAATACTTCGGTAGCAAAGAAAACTTGGTTTTTAATGCGTGTTTCAGGTTCTGAACGTCAACAGAAGGATTTAACTAGAGAAATACAATATCCTGGAGAAAACAAGCAAGTCTCACTTTGGAAGCACGCGAGGGGAGCTCATAGAAGCCTTAATGAGCAACTATATGACGGGAAAAAAATTCCGGGCGTATAGTTCCGCCGTATAGTTGCCATCGCCTCTGTCTTGTCAAACGGGACAACTTCCGTGAAGGGAAGGGGGTGAAAACAGAACACAGTAGCCGCCACACCATCTAGAAGGGATAAAGAAGAGATCCGGAGAAGAAGGAGAAGATGTTCTTCATCTTGCTCCACGATCTTCGACCTTCTAGCCAATACACCCCCATAGCCACTACTTGTACTTGAGAGAGAGAGATGGATCTCCACCTTGCAAGACTAGGGTTTGAGATTGTTTCTTCCCATCTAGGATAACCCATTAACCACTATGATTATTGCATTAGTCCGATCCAAGGAGCTTAATCACTAAGCAACCTGAAGGGTCTTAATCATCTAGTGTCTGACCATGGTTTTGGTAATAGGCTAGTAGGATTATTGAAGTTGGGATGAAATCTACCAAGAGGAGTTACGGCTAGTTATGGATTGCTCGCCTACACATATATCTATAAGATTATAATTGTTACATTTACCACTCGACCACCTAGCATAGTCACTATCACCATGAACTGAATCTCCGCGCGCCTTCTTTCGCCATCTGCAAGAAACAACAAACACGCGAAGTCATTCTTTACTTTTATGCATTTTATTTCTGAAGTTTACATTTTAGTTTTATTTAAATCTATTGCATTTAATCAAAATCCCATTCTTATTTAAACACTTGAAGTCAATTCACTCGAAGACATGTGAAAACTTCGGGTGTGACAGCGACTACACCAATAAACACTTACCTTTGGGCTCCCTATGGGATCGATATCTGAACTTCGAAACTAGCTACAAACGATATGTGCACTTGCAGACATTAGTGGGATTATTCCAACATTGCATGGGGTATAGACCTCTCTAGGTTTGCAAGTAACTTCTTCATCAACTTGTGGTTGTATGAGTCATCACTTAGATAACATGATCCTACCTAGTTGATAGATCTAAGTAACAGACTTCTATGCCAAGACACGATGAAACACTTTGTGGCAAATGTGGGCCCATGCCAACATTGCATGGGCTATGGACCTCTCTAGGTTGGATATAAACTCCTTCATCAAATTGTGGTTGTATGATTCATCACTTGGATAACCTGATCCTACCCGTTGATAGATCTAAGTAACAGACTCCTATGCCAAGACATGAGGAGACACTTTATGGCAAATGTGGGACCTTTCCAACATTGCATGAGATCTAGACCTATATAAGATGTATAGAAACACCATCATCAACTTGTGGTTGTATGAGTCATCTCTTGGATAACATGATCCTACCTAGTTGTTAGATCTAAGTATAAGACTCCTATTCCAAGACATGATGAGACACTTTATGGCAAATGTGGGCCCATGCCAACATTGCATGGGCTATAGACCTCTCTAGGTTGGCTAGAAACTCCTTCATCAACTTGTGGTTGTATGACTCATCACTTGGATAACATGATCCTACGTAGTTGATAGATCTTAGTACAACACTGCTATGCCAAGACATGATGAGACCCTTTATCGCAATTGTGGACCCATGCCAACATTGCATGGGATATATACCTCTCTTGGTTGGCTAGAAACTCAGGTTTATACATCTAAGTATAAGAGTTCTATGCCATGCCATGACACACACTTGTGGTGGACGTGGACCCATGCCAACCTTGCAAGGGATCTGGACTTATCTGAGATGTCTAGAAAAACCATCATCAACATGTGGTTGTATGATTCAACACTTTGCATGGGTTACATACCTCTCTTGGTTGGCTAGAAACTCCTTCATAAGCTTGTGATTTTGTGCCTTAGCACTTGGCCAACATGATCCCACCTAGTTGATACATCTAAGTATAAGAGTGCTATGGCAAGCCATGACACGCACTTGTTGCAGATGTGGGCCCATGCCAATATTGCATGGGCAATAGAACTCTCTGGGCTTTCTAGTAACACCTTCATCAACTTGTGGTTGTATGAGTCATAATTTGGATAACATGATCCTACCTAGTTGATAGATCTTAGTATAACACTACTATGCCAAGACATGATGACACACTTTGTGGAAAATGTGGGCCCATGCCAACATTGCATGGGCTATGGATTTTTTTATGTTGGCTAGAAACTTCTATAGCATGTTCAAAAAGTTTGTATTAATTTGGTGATGGTCCAAAAAATAGAAAACTTAGAAACGTACTGTTTAGTCTAACCCGAGCCACTTTTCCTAATAATATGATTTTTCCGACCTTAACGAAATAATCTGATTTTTTACACATCCTAGCATACTCAACCAAAGACACATGGTGAAGGTTTCACTATTTCTGGATTTATTTTTTGAATTTCTGGATTTATTTTTTGAATTTCTGGTGCCCCTTTCAAAGTTAGGTCAAAACCGTGATGGGTACAATCACCAAATATGGATTAATCATGCTGACCTAGTACCACATCCATGATGAAACATCACCTTCTACACCTTATTGTGAATTTTGAAAAATAAATGTGGTAGGCATGATGAGACACTTTGTGGCAAACGTCGGCCCATGCCAACATTGTATATAGGCTATAGACCTCTCCTGGTTGGCTAGAAACACCATCATCAACTTAGTGGTTGTGTGAATAACACTTGGCCAACATGATCCCACCTAGTTGCTACATGGGATGTAGACATATATTATATGTCTAGAAACACCTTCATCAAGTTTTTATTGTATATGAGTCATCACTTGCACAACATGACCCTACCTAGTTGATAGATCTAAGTATAACACTTCTATGCCAAGACATGATGAGACGCTTCGTGGCAAATGAGGGCCCATGCCAACATTGCATATGGGCTATAGACCTCACTTGGTTCGCTAGAAACACCATCATCAACTTAGTGGTTGTGTGAGTCAACACTAGGCCAACATGATCCCACCTAGTTGCTACATCTAAGTATAAGAGTGCTATGCCAAGCCATGACACACACTTGTGGAAGATGTGGGCCCATGCCAACATTTCATGGGATCTAGTTTATATTATCTGTCTAGAAACACCTCAATCAACTTGTGGTTCTATCAATGATCACTAGGACACCATGTTCCTACCAAGTTGATAGATCTAAGTATAACACTGCTATGCCAAGACATGATGAGACACTTTGTGGCAAGTGTGGTCCCATGCCAACATTGGAAGGGCTATAGAACTCTCTTAGTTGGCTAGAAACACCATCATAAACTTGTGGTTGTGTGAGTTAACACTTGGCCAACATGATCCCACATAGTTGCTACATCTAAGTATGAGAGTGCTATGCAAAGCCATGAAACATATTTGTGGCAAATGCGGGCGATGCCAACATTGCATGTGCTATAGTCCTCTCTGGATTGGCTAGAAATTCCTTATTGAACTTGTGGTTGTGTGACTCGGCACTTCACCAACATGATCCCACCCAGTTGATGCATCTAAGTATAAGAGTGCTATGCCAAGCCATGACACAAACTAGTGGCGGATGTGGGCCCATACCAACATTGCATGTGATATAGACCTATATTATCAATCTAGAAACACCTTTATCAACTTGTGGTTGTATGTGTCATCACTACGACAACATGTTCCTACCAAGTTGGTATATATAAGTATAACACTACTATGGCAAGAAATGATGAGACACTTTATGGCAAAGGTGGGCACATACCAACATTGAATGGGCTATAAACCTCTCTTGGTTGGCTAGAAACACCATCATCAACCTGTGGTTGTCCGAGTCAGCAATTAGCCAACATGATCCCACCTAGTTGCTACATCTAAGTTTGAGAGTGCTATGCAAAACCATGACACACACTTGTGGCAGATGTCGGCCCATACCAACATTGCATGCGATCTAGCTCATATTGTTTGTCTACAAAACCCCCTCATAAACTTGTGGTTGGATGAGTCATCAGTTGGACAACATATTCCTACCAAGTTTATATATCTAAGTATAACACTGCTATCGCAAGACATGATGAGACACTTTATGTTACGTGTGGGCCCATGCCAATATTGCATGGGCTGCAAAACTCTCTTGTTTGGCTAGAAACACCATCATAAACTTAGTGGTTGTGTGAGGTGAGTTAACACTTGGACAACATGATCCCACCTAGTTCCTACATCTAAGTTTGAGAGTGCTATGCAAAGCCATGACACACAATTGTGGCACATGTGGGCCCATGCCAACATTGCATGGTATCTAGCTCGTATTATCTATCTACAAAACCCCTTCATAAACTTGTGGTTGTAGGAGTCATCACTTGGATAACATGATCCTACATAGTTGATAGATATAAGTATAAGACTAGTATGCCAAGATATGATGAGCCACTTTGTGGCAGATGTGGGAACATGCCAACATTGCATGGGCTATATACCTCTCTTGGATGGTTAGAAGCACCATCATGAATTTAGTGGTTGTGTGACTCAACACTTGGCCAACATGATTGCACCCTGTTGTTACATCTAAGTTTGAGAGTCTTATGCAAATCCATGACACACAGTTGTGGCAGATTTGGGCCCATGCCAACATTTCATGGGATCTAGACCTATCTTAGATGTTTAGAAATAGCTTCATCAACTTGTGGTTGTATGAGTCATCACTTGTATAACATGATCCTACCTAGTTTATAGATCTAAGTATAAGACTGCTATGCCAAGACATGATGAGACACTTTGTGGAAAATGTGGGACCATCCCAACATTGCATGGGCTTTAAACCTCTCTAGGTTGGCTTGACACTCCTTCATTAACTTGTGGTTTTATGTCTTAGCACTTGTCCAACATGATCCCAACTAGTTGCTACATCTAATTTGAGAGTGCTATGCAAAGCCATGAAGGACACTTGTGGCAGATGTAGGCCCATGCCAACATTGCATGGGATCTAGCTCATATTATTTGTCTCCAGAACCCCTTCATCAACTTGTTGTTGTATGAGTCATCACTTGGACAACATGTTCCTACCATGTCGATAGATCTAGGTATAACACTGATATCCCAAGACATGATGAGACACTTTTTGTTACATGTGGGCCCATGCCAACATTACATGGGTTATAAACCTCTCTTGGTTGGCTAGAAACACCATTATCAACTTAGTGTTTGTGTGAGGTGAGTCAACACTTGGCCAACATGATCCCACCTAGTTGATGTATCTAAGTATAAGAGTGATATGCCAAGCCATGACACACACTTGTGGCAGATGTGGGCCCATGGACATATTGCATGGGATCAAGACCTGTCTTGGTTGTCTAGAAACACTTTCATCAACTTGTGGTTGAATGATTTATCACTTGCATAACATGATCCTACCTAGTTGGTAGATCTAAGTATAAGACTTCTATGTCAAGACAAGATGAGACACTTTGTGGTAAATGTGGGCCCAAGCCAAAATTGCATGGCCTATAAACCTCTCTAGGTTGGCTTTACACTCGTTCATCAACTTGTGGTTGTGTCCTCAGCACTTGGACAATATGATGCCACCTAGTTGCTACATCTAAGTATGAGAGTTCTATGCAAAGTCATGACACACACGTGTGGCAGATGTGGGCCCATGCCAATATTGCATGGGATCTAGACCTATCTGAGCTGTCTAGAACCACCTTCATCAACTTGTGGTTGTATGAGTCATCACTTGGATAGCATGATCCTACCTAGTTGATATATCTAAGTGTAAGACTACTATGCCAAGATATGATGACACAAAAATAGCTTAATTTGCCATCTTAAAATGAAAAATGCATTATAGACCGCTCTAGGTTGGCTAGAATCACCATCATAAACTTGTGGTTGTGTGACTCAACACTTTTAGGTTCCCAACATGATGTTTTATCATGGATCTAGTCTTACATTATGAAGACTCATCCCATAGGCACACATGGTGTACGTCATGATTTTGCTATAACTTTGACCGGTCCACCATAAATTCAAAAAAATCAAAAACCCTACTCCTTGTGTCTATGTTTGTGTGTTTTACCATGTTTAAAAAAATTGAGGTTATTTCATGAAGATCGAAAAAATCACGTTGTTAGAAAAAGAGGTTCAGGTGAGACAAAACATGATGTTTGTAAATTTCTAACCTTCACTAAATTAACCTAATTTTTTGCATATGATATCAGACAGGTACGTATGAAGAATATCTATTGTTTTCAAAAATTTCGAAGTTTTAAAAAACATTTAATTTAATTAGTATAAAAAACTATAAGAAAAAAGGAAAGAAGAGCAAAATAAGGCTACAATAGGGCTAGGCGGGAACGCAACCAGCCAGCCTAATTTGGCAACAAATCAAAGAACCCTCTCTCTCCCCCCTTTCTTGAAACAAATCCATACACCACTTTCTGTCTCTATCACTGCCTGGCTCACCTCATTCTTTCCTTTTTGCGCAATTTGGTATCAAATCTAGACCAGCTTCTCTTTTTCTTAACTATTTCCCTTCAACCTTTCCCAAATAGGAAATCCCACCACACATCGGCATGTACAAAAACAAATGTAGATATAATTAAACATCTAGAATCTATAAACATAACAAGCAACTAATTAAGCAAGGTTCAACACAAACTTGTTAAGGCAGATGTTCAACACAAACGGTGCTCAGCAGCCAACATAAATAGCATTCAACAAAGCATGTTGCTTAAAGCAGTAGCATACACAAACAGGCACATCAGTTCTTCACTGCCTCCTCGCCGCCTCCTCCTAGGCCCGCTTCCTCTACTTTCTGCTGCCCATACCCGGAACCTTTGGCATCTTGGGGTCACAATTCATTAACTAGGCTGATGCAATGATAGTAGCTGAGATGGCTCCACCCACCCACCCACCCTCCCACCACCGTCTAGACTCCATTGCCGGCGATCTCCCCAACCTATGATGTTCCACCCTTTCCAATCCAACTATCCTCTTCGGCTCTTCTTCTGATCCAGAATGCTCCCTTCGATCGGACGTTGGAAGGTTTCATACTCTACTGCCAAGGATCAAAATCTTGGCCGCCAGAAAAGGTATGATGGAGAATTGCATCTTTGGGACCATAGGGATTGGCTCGTGTTGATCAATGCTAGAGGTATGGTGATTGTTAGGCGGCATTTTGAAAATGGGGATCAGTTCTCTGTTGGATCTTTGGTGACGTTCCCCTGTCACTCAGTTTGGATTTCTTCTTGCCTTCTCGAGCCTCCTCAGGTACCCCAACCCCCAATTACCCCCCTTGGATGATGATCACCAGATGGCTGTTTTTGAATCTTTGGCAATGGGACTGGATTTTTCTTTGGGTATCTCCTTCAAGGCCGAGCTCAAGCGATCCTTTAGATCCACGGTTCATCCTTTGGGGAAAGCTAATCATTTTGTTATGGTGGTTTCTTTTGGTCGATCCAATTTCAAGTTTAAATCTGATTCAGTGAGTCTGGCTCTTGAATCCTGCATTGGTGGGATTTGTGACGATCTTCATGTCCTTCAACTTTCTGACAGAGTTTTCAGATTCTCTGCAACATCTAGCGCTATGGGTTTCATGGTTTACAGGCTCAGATCAGTTTCTTGTGATGCCTTCAAATGTTATTTCAATCTCTGGCATAATGGTGGTCCTCTTTGGATGAGAAAGTTTCAGAAATGGCAGTCTGAATGTAAGGAAGAATGGATTCTTGTCAGTCCTAACAAAATAAGAGCTGACAAAGCCCTCAACGCTCTTTGGAATAAACCTATTAGGCCAGCTATCAAGGTTAACAATTCGTTCAATTGAACAAAAATAAAGCTTTCTTTTACAACTTTTTAGACTTACGATGCTTGTTCTGGCTATGAATACCCTGCTTCTGTCGAAGAGGCCACCACTGCTCTTGAAGCTAGTTATGATTGTCCTCAAATTCGCAAAAAAGCTAGGGTGGTCTTTCATCAGACTCTTTGCACAAATTCAGTCAAGCTTCAGGTTGGTAAACTGAACTTACCTATATTTGTTGATGGACACTCCCGGGACTCGGCCGAACAAGTTTCAGTTTCAAATTCAAAGGTTGCAGTTTCGGCCCAACAATCAATTCTGGTTTCCTAGGGCCCAATTAACTATCCGAAGGGCGATCCTGCTTTTATCACCATGATTGAGGATATGGCCGATCGTGTTTGGCTTTGTGATCGTTGCCTTAGTATGTTGCATAGAACAAATGTCTGCACTGGCACGATACGGTGCAAGTTTTGTTACCAATTTGGTCACGAAAAATCTGACTGCCTTAAGGCGAAACGATCTTCTTCAATGCGATGGGTGGTAAAAAAGATTCCCTACCCCGACATCCTCGTTCCGCGCGCCTCTAAGGAAAATTGCCTGACCGCTACCGCTTCCTCTGTTATTCATCCACCAGACCATGAAAAGTTGCCTCCCGCTGCATCCTTCAATTCTCCGCCTTCCTCCCTTCTGCCCACCACCATGGCCAACTTTGCAGTCGATCCGCATCGCTTTACCCCGGCGGGTTTTGATATCCTAGAGCCTTGGGGCGCTGATGAACGCCCAGCGCGTATGTATGTCACGGTGGCGGTTGATGCTCTGCGTTGACACGAGTCTTGGGCCATTGCGCCACTGAATCTGTGTCTTGAAGCTGATGATATTGACAATGTGCTTAATCAGGTACATGATCACATTGAGCAGAATCTGCAGTTGCAAGTTCAAAATTTCGCTGAAAGTGCTGTCGGTTTGGGGCTTTTTCGCATGGCTGATAGTGCTTTTAGAGATCTGCTTGTTGCACATCCTGAACATCATCTTGGGCAGTGTAGAATTCTAACTTTTGTTAGGCATGATGAGGGAGAAAATTTTTGTGCAACTGTTTAGACCAGGCTCAGTTGGATCATGCTACTTTATCTGCGCATGGACTACAGAAATGAGGAGTTCCTCCGTAAAGTTGTCACCAAATTTGGTAAGATGTGTGGATGGATCCAGGATGATCCCACGCTTGCGCGTACTCTTATCCGCTATGCTTATGGGGAACTAGTGATGTGCCTAGGTCCATTATCATCAGGGAACCTCAGAGGTATGGGGCACTGTTGTCTCCTTGAGTGTTCCTTTCTACATCCTTACAAGTGATCCTGTTGATGTGCTACCTGGTGATGAGTTACCTTAACCTGCTAATGGAAACCCACACCCCCACTTCATTGTTGGCCCTATCCCACCTCCTGACAATTGGGTCCCACCTGCTGACAACTGGGCTCCACCTGCTGATCATGGGAACGGGCGTGCTTGGCACAATGAAGGGGCTGCTGAAATGTGGCTCATGATGTTGCTCCAGGTTGGGGTGCCCCACCCCTGCAGAATCTACCTGCTCATCCTCAACAACCATAATCCACTGTTTCCTTTCAGTTCTCTGTTGTTCCCTCTTCCTCTGTTCAGGTGATTCCTGGAGCTGGTCCTATGCAAGAGGTGTTTGTTCAACATCATGCTGGGAATGTTGAATTGATTCTCATTGAAGATATCACTGATGACCCCGAGGACGTGGAGATGGCTCTTCTCTTTATTGGCAATCATGGGTATACTGTTTCTACTGCTGACCAATCACTTGCCATTGTTCCCTACTCTGAGCCCACTTTTCCTTTCAGTCTCATCAAGGTTGTCACTGATATGATCAAGAATCAGATTGCTCCCCCGAGATTGGGTTCTTCTCTGATGGGAACTGAAGGGTCACATTCTGAATCTACAGCTATGCTACTTGGTCCCATGGATGGTCAGACCACCCAGTGAAATAAAAGGAAAGGAAGATCCAAGAAAAAGGGACCTTCTTCTGAAGTAGAAGTTAGGAGGAGCACTAGGCAGTCTGTTCTTAGAGATGGGCACAGGCTGGAGCCAATGAGGGACAAGTCTACTCCAAAGAATAATCCCAGGTCAAAAGATCAAGCCACTCCTTTCACCCCAATAAAAAACCTACAGAAGGTTAGTGTAGAAATAGAGATGCCTGAGGAGGACCTCACTTTGGAGAAGCTTATGGCTAATCCTGATGCTGCCAAACTCTCCAAGGCTTAATGATTAATCTGTCATATTATATTCTCCTTGGACCTAGATGGGTCCTGCACTATCTTTTATTTGTCTCTATACTGAACCTTGTCCTGTTACTGGTGTGCTTTCTTGTCATGAGATTCTGTAATATGTGGGATCTATGTTTGCCTCCTTAATTTATGATGTTTGGTTATATCTAGCTATTTATGGGTCTTGCTTTGCTCCTCCCATCATGCTCTTTATACATTTCTCTCAATGGATAGTACAACACGATGGCTTTTTGATTGTCTTATCCTGGACTGGAATGTTAGAGACCTCAATGACAAACACAAAAGACTGGCAGTCTATAATAAAATTGATGAAAGTAATTGTGGTGTAGTATGTCTGCGAGAAACTAAGTGTGAAACTTTTGATCACTCTTATTTCAGAAGTTTTTTCCCCAAAAGATTTGACAGATTTGTCTTTTCTCCTTCTATGGGTGCCTCTAGGGGTCTGATTGTTCTATCGAATAGTGCAATTTTTGAGGGGCATCTTTTGGAAATTCATAGATCTGCTATTAGAGTTTCTTTCACCTCCAAACACTCTAACCAATCCTGGACTCTAGTTAATGTTTATGGTCCTTGTCAGGGCATTGTGAGGGAAATTTTTGTTCAATGGTTACATGATCTTGACATCCCTCCTTATGAGAATTGGCTTCTTTTGGGTGATTTTAACTTCATGAGATATGTGGAAAATAGGAACAAGGAGAGGGCTGATATGAATGACATTTTTGTTTTTAATGAGATTATCAGCTATCTGGGTCTCATTGAACTACCTCTGAAAGGCAGGGCTTTCACTTGGTCCAATATGCAATCTCAGCCACTGCTTGAACAATTAGATTGTCTTTTCACTAGTTGTCAATGGACCCTTAGCTACCCCAACACTCTGGTTCACCCCCTTGGTAAATCAACCTCTGACCATGTTCCTTGTGTTGTGTCAATTGCTACAAAAATCCCAAATGCACATATCTTTAGGTTTGAGAATCATTGGATACAACAGCCTAGTTTCCTTGATCTTGTGGGAATGGTTTCGAAATGGCCAGTAAAAGCTTGCTCTTTTGCTGCAGTAATTACTGCTAAACTAAAAAATCTGAGGAATGAATTGAAAAGATGGGGAAAGAACATCTCACATATTAAGTCCATCATTGATAAATGCAACCAAGTGATCCTGCTCTTGGACAATCTTGAGGAGGAAAGGAACCTGAGTTTTCCCGAGTTCAACTTCAGAAACTTGGTTAAATTACACATGAAAAACCTCCTTCTCACTCAGTCTAATTATTGGAAATCTAGGTGTACCATAAGATGGTTCAAGCTTGGGGGTGAAAACACACAAAAAATCACTCCAAGGCTACTGAAAGATTTAGGAACAATGTCATTTCCTCAATCAAGGATGAGAATGGCGACACACTTGTGCAACACCATGACAAGTCTAATGCTTTTTGGTTGAGTTTCAAGAGGAGGATGGGAATGCGTATACCTACTGCTTCTGCCTTTGATCTTAACTCTATTCTTCATCTCGTGGATGAAATGGATTCTCTGGTTACTCCTTTTTGTATTGAGGAAATTGATAATATTGTTAAATTTATGAAAATTAACAGAGCTCCAGGTCCTGATGGTTTTAATGGTCTTTTCCTCAAGAAATGCTAGCATATTTGAAGGATGATTTCATTAATATTTGCCATGATTTCCATTCTGGGAAAGCTTCCCTTCAGAGTATTAATACTTCCTTCATCACCTTGGTTCCCAAAGGACAACACCCTGAATCCATCAGTGACTTCAGACCCATCTCCCTAACCAACACCAGTCTTAAATTCCTTACCAAGTTAGCTGCTAATAGAATGCAGGGGCTCATTAAAAAGACTATTTGTAACATCCCAATTTCAGCAACCCTGATTAGTTGTCCAGAATGCAAAAATCAGGGGGAATAAAAACTTTTTCTTGTTTAGGGATAAACTGTTTGCCTGTTGTTTGACTATGTTTATGATTATGATAGTGTATTAGAAGATATACTCCTTACCTCAACAGCAGATGACAAAAGCTACTTCCCAAAATTGTCTTGGCTTAATTTCCATATTCTCAAATGTTCTAACATTTCAAAACCTGAGCCAAGAAGCCTTTTAAAACCAACTATTTTAGTAGCTTCTATTTCCCTAAACTATGGAGAGCAACCTATGATAATCTCCTTATGTTTTATAGACAGAACCTTCAACTACTCTTACCTCTAGGATCTCCAAAACCTTTTATTAAGATGTTGAATTCCACTCTTGGTAGAGATACCAAGGACTCTCATCTTATTCAAAATCCAACCTCTTTAAAATTCCCCAACCTTGCCTTAAGCTAGGCTTGATGGTAACCCAGTAGTGGATTGCTTAGTTTATAAGATGAGTTGCCTTGATCTACTATCTAATGAATTGCCTTGATTTGCTGTTTGACTTGATTGCTTAGAAGTAGTATGAGCTACTCTAGGAGCTCATCCACTAGGATCAAGATACTTTAAAAACTACCACACCCTAAGCAAGAATACAATCTAGATCTAATCTCTAGCCACCAGGTGATCATCTAAAACCCTTAACCAGATCAATTCCACAGTGATCCATTCTAGAAGCTTCCAAGTCAATGAAGACCAATATCAAGAAAGGATCGTCCCGACTAAATCTAAACTTCAACATCATCCACTTGATGATGCTTAGGTACCTTGCATCCCATCAAAATCATCACCACCCACATACTAGTCAAAAACCCTAAATCTGCCAAATTTGGCAAAGTCTGGAATCTGTTCCAACGTCACCTTTTTGAATGTCTCCTTTTCTCAACCCTTGTGAATTTTTTAAAATGCATTTGAACCCCCTTGTTAACCATCCTAAGGACTACCAAGGCCCACTCTTTCCCTTTGTTATATCATCCTCCAACCCACTTGTTCTTGATGGTTTTGCAGGCAAGAAAATAACTATTCATGCAAATCTAATCAACATGCCTACTTTGATAGAAGCTCACACCACTATCCCACCTTCTATGGACCAACTCTTTGCATGGTTGTGTTCTACTAATATAGGTCTATCAACATCTGCTTAACTTGTTCCAAGTGGATCTTTGTGCTTCTTAAACTCACATGGTTTATAAGGCATCATGACTCATCTAGTATGGCAGCCTTATTTTCAACAAAGTTTGCCATCTCTTCCAGACCACCTCAAATGTAACCAATCCAAACTCCTTCTCCCATGATAATTTATATGACTTGGTCTAACTATCCATCTATCCCTTGCATCAAGGTGAGCTCTGAGCTCCAAGATCCAACAAGTTTTTGGTGGTATAAAAATAACATCACCCTAGATCCACAACTCCTTGTTTTCCATCTAATTCGAGTTGGATTTCCAATTCCGCAAGGTTGCAAATGCTTGCTACACCTTGTCTACATAATCTACCTTCATCATCAAGATTTATCAAATATTATCCATAATTATTATGGCTCCAAATCTAATTACTCTCTTTAATAGACAAAATCTCCAAAGCTCCTTTCCCAAGGGAAAGTTTGGTTTTGGCCAAAGCAATTCCCCAACTTTTAGCTCAATTAAGATCCATATATCATACCCTACATTCCCATCTGAAAAATAAATATCTTTGAGATCCTTTAATATTTCTTTTTGCCCATTTTCTTAAATGGCAGAAATGGAATAATAATAGTTTTAAATACTTTTAAACCTCCATAAATCATGGGAAAAATTCCCTAAGTGTATATTCACATTTAGGACCATCTCAAATCAAAAACCTCACTTGTCCATCTCAAAAATACCAAATCAACTATCAAAAACCATTTCTACACTATGTAGATAATTGTAAAGTGGATCACAAATCCTCAAATAAATCCCAAATAAATCTTGAAAGTACACATGGACCATACCTATCTACCAGCAGCATTGGATCATCTGGACCTAGTACAAATCTAAGAAGTTCTTCATAAGCAATCATATGACCAAGACTTGATATAAATCAAGGTCTTAATCTACACGCTCTCCAACCTTCATAAAAACTTGCTTAGTACCTCTCCTCAGCACCAGGACACACCCAGGTCGACCACCACTGTAGCAACACCTTTCCTTCTTGTCGTTTGTGATTGGCTTTGAAGGAGACCATGGACATGTCTTGTCTCCACTCTTTCTTATTCAATACATCATCCACCTCCAGCCTTCTCTGTCTCTCAACACGACCGGGACCCTTCCTCACCTCTCTCCACCGCCCATCCTAGCCAATGGGAGAGCCCTGGACCAAACCCTAGCCTAGAATAAGCTTAGTCCACCATCAACCCATCTACCCCAAATAAAAAGGGGCCAGAGGCCACCCCGTGGCTCCCCTGCCCCTCATTGGCTTCCTCTCCCTTCTTCTTATCACCCCTAAGACCCACTCCTCCTCCCATGCCCTGCTTTGTCCGAGGAAGGAAGAAAATGTCCTCTCGGACATTACTCAAATTCCGAGCATCGTGCCCTCTCCCTAGCTCCCTCTTCTCTGCATGTTCCCTTTTTGAGTCTAACCCTACCCTTTTTCTAGGCTCCTACCAGTCGCAGGTATCAACTCCGGTGAACACCGAGACGAGCTCCGTGGGCGTGCATGTGCAAGAGGCATCCCTGCGTTGAACAAAGCCCTACCGCCCATCGCCAGGATCACCGCCGACCCCCCCCGTCGCCCAGCACCCTCTCCATCATCTACCCAATGCCCTCCGGCTAGCTTCCGAAGCCGGCCGTACCACGGATGCACGTGACCTCGCCTCTGCTCGGAAACCGCTGCTCCCGCCCATCATCGGAATCACCATCGATCTCCGGGTCGCCTCGCCGCCTACCCGCCACTTCTCTGTGCCTCCAGGTGAGCTTCCGCCCCCCTCCGAACCACCGCTAGGGTTTCCTCCTCCGCCGGTCTGTCCCGAGGTCGATGACGACCTGGCACCGTGGGATCCCGCTTGATCCAATGGCCCAGATCCGTGGGTACCCCTTCGCCGCCCTATCTGGCTGACCGCCAGGCCCCACCTGGCAGGTTCGAACGGGATCGTCCTGCGCGCGGTCTCGGCTCCAGTTGGGCCGGCCTGCGGCTGTGCGGCCCGCGACCATGCAGATCTGGCCCAGATGCCCAGCATCCTCTTTGTTTTTTTCCATTTCTTCACAGCAGCAGAATTCCAATTTGGTTTAAATGAATATGAAAATGGTATATGGCTAGACATAATCCTCTCTAAAATTTTACATTAAACTTAGGGTTTTCTTAAACATGAAGACCACGTGCTGCATCAAAATAACCTCTAGTTATTTTATAGTAAAAATAATACCAGAAGGTGTCATTTCTACTAATAAAATCCTTCTGTGAGATCTACAACTCCAATTGAGGTAAGCCCAAGTTCCTCTGGTAGGTACTCCATGTACCTATATCAGGGACTAAGGCTCATGCCAAGGTGAACATTAGTTTGCCCTTAGCAAAAATAACAAAAACAAATCATATCCGCCTTAGGTAATTTCTCTAGGTCAAAACAACAGAGGTATTGGCCTAATCCCAACTACAAGTAAAACTCCATATCAACATCTATCAAACTCCAGTAGCTCAAATTTTATTGAGTTGTGGTTCAATTTTAATGAATTAAACTATTCTGTGTAGACTCATTTCACTAATTAAACCACTCCAGTAGTTCTTGATATCCAAATTGTGTAATTCCAACTTCTAAAGAAAGGTATTACAAATACCTATAATGTGTCATTAGAATCAAATCAAAATCTCCTGTAGATGAAATCTAGTGAAAAAGACAAACGGCTCAAGAACTGCCTTTAGGAATTTCCTGAGGGCATTCTGGTAAATATTTGGGAGTGATTCCAACTCTGAGCTATTCAGTACATCAAAATCTACCTGACAATCCAAGGAAATAATTTTTGGAGCTCCATAACTTTTCTGGTGAATTGTTTCCTAAAACTAGAGCTTTTATCACTAGAATATTCAAAAGAAGTTAAAGAAAAGTGATAAAATAGGGAAACCACTTTTGTTGTTTTCATTTTATCAACTCCTATATGTTGGTATAATTTTTACACAATGGTATCATACAGAATATGTCCTTGGTCCAAAACCCCTCTTAGGTAGTTCCCCGGCTATAAATCCTCAGGGATTTTCTACCATGTTTCCAAGACAAGGCCAATCTTATTAAATCCATTCTTCCTAAGACCTACTGATTTGTAAAATTGTATTGTTCATTGCTTGATGTATGTATTGTTGGTTGTATACCTTGTGTTGATTGTGGTTTGCTTTGCTTGCATGTGCTATCTTGATGACGATAGTTGCGGTGAAATCGGAGATCAGAAGATGGTTCTTCTTATTATTGGCATTATTGGGTATTCTAAGAATAAGTCCAGGGACATTTATGCCATATTATTGATCTTAGGAAAGCCAAGTTCTTGCTCATAAGCCTTGTCTTACTGTTTTACTTATGCATGTTTTATCTACTATTTATTAAAAATGCACTGTTTTACTATAGGTTGATGAATCTATGGTAGTGGTTTGGCTCCTCTGAACTATTACACTTTTGTACTATTAAGTACAAACCCCTTGATGACACCTACTTGACCTTAGTAGAATAGATAGTGTATATCACCATAACCCTCTAGAGACCCTGTTTTAGCCAAAGAAAAGCTAGAGGATGGGAAGACCCTGGAAAAAGTTTTACCAAATATTTTATGATAAAACCTTGGTGCGGTGGGACCTCCCAAGAGATTTTGAGACAGAAAAAGGTTATGTTTTACAAAATGCTGAAGGAAGCTGGAGGAAAAAGGTTTATGAAAACGCACCCGGTTCTTTGTAGTTTAGCTATAAGAACTTAACCTGTGCAACCACATTACTATAGAATGGGACATGGCTGGATTTGATGTTTGTTTACTCTGGTATAAGCTGCCTTGCAACAACTACAAGGGATAAAAAAATCCCTAGAGGGTGGGCCTTCTCACGTAAGGGTCCATGTGGGACATCGACCTAGAGATGGAACAAAGGGTCTACGAGCCTCCACGCATTACTATGAGCCCCTCACTGAAAGCGCCCACTGTGTGAAGTGTAAAATGCGCTCCGGTTGGTCCTCGGTACCCGATGTCCCAGTGTTGAGGAGAACAACACTCATAGGGTAGGCACTTATATTGAAGTGGGCATCCGGAAAGTCTTGATCGGTTACTCGACCCACGATCAGTGTAGATCAGGGTAGTGTACCCGGATGGTGTGGGTAAAGTGTACAACCTCTACAGAGTGTAAATCTATTCAAATAGCCGTGTCCGTTGTTATGGACCGGTTGGACAAAATTCTGTAGAGCGGTGCTGGTTTTGATTTCAACAAGGATTCGGAAAAGAAATGGCTTTGGCAATGTTTTGACCATGGGATGGTCGGAAGGAGGAGAAAGGAGTTTGGTCATGGGATGACCTGTAGATGGGAACAAATGGGTACCCCAATCCTAGTGTTTTCCAACACTTTTCAAAAAGGTTTCCAAAAATGTTTTATAAAAGTTTTCAACAAAGATATGTAGATGCTATATCTACAAGAGAAGCTAATTGAGAAAAGAACCTCTCTTGGGGCCCTCCTACTACCACAGCCATAATGCATATCCTCTTGTTATTATTGTTATCTTAAGGTGGTTTGCGAGTACATTCAAAGTACTCACTAGCATTGTCCCTGGCTATTAACTTGGTCAAATATCAAGAAGAAGATGATGTTGGCGACTATGCGATCTAGGACGTTCTCCCAGTCAGTTGCCTGTAGGTTAAGGCATGGCTCGGGCTATACGCTTGATGAAGTTCCGCTGATGATTATTGATGTAGCCATAATGGCATTTATGTAAGTCTTGTAATTCGGTATGTCTCGGATGTTGTAATGATACTTGTTGGTTACGTTCCACGGCTCACTGATCATGGGAACATGGTGTATGCATAACATGGATTTCTCAGATGATTAATTCGGGGGCCCCACACTATTCATGCTAATCAATATGGTTTCATAAAGGACAGAACCATCCAAGATTGCCTTGCCTGGTTCTTTGAATTTATTCATCAATGCCAGCAATCCAAGAGGAAAATTGTGATTCTCAAAATTGACTTTGAAAAGGCTTTTGATACTCTAGACCATGATGCTATTATTCAGATCATGAGAGCTAAGGGGTACCCTGAACTGTTCCTCTCCTGGGTAAGAGAAGTGTTATCCTCTAGTTCCTCTCCTGTTTTATTAAATGGTGTCACTAGAAGAGCTTTCCATTGTAAGAGGGGGGTCAGGCAAGGGATCCTCTATCCCCTCTTCTTTTTGTCCATGGTGCTGATCTGCTGCAAGCTTTGGTCAATTTTTCCTACCAAAGTGGCATTCTTCAGATGCCTATCCCTGTTGATGGTGACTTTCCCATTATACAATATGCTGATGACACCATCATCATCTTGCCTGCTGATACTGGACAGATCTATGCTTTCAAAAAATCCTCCAACAATATGCAGCTTTCACTATCTTAAAGATTAACTTTCATAAATCCTCCATGATACCTATTAATATGTCTAATAAGGAGGCAACACAGCATGCCTCTAAGTTTGATTGCCAACTAAGTAAAATGCATTTCACCTATTTGGGTCTTCCAATGGGAACCACTAGACCCACAATCAAAGACTTATCACCTATAATTGACAGAGTTGAAAGAAGATTGAATGCTACCTCCTCCTTCCTCTCTTATGGTGACAGATTAGTCCTGGTTAATTTTGTTCTTTCCTCCCTACCCACCTACTTCATGCTTACCTTACAGCTGCCTATTGGAGTAATTAATGTGGTGGATAGAAGAAGAAGGCACTGTTTATGGAGAAAGAAAGATAAAGATAAGATTCACTCTTTGGTAGCCTAGGACATGATCTGCAAACCAAAGAATAAAGGTGGTCTTGGTATTATTGACCTGAAGGTTCAAAATACTGCTCTTCTCATGAAACATCTCCACAAGTTTTATAATATTGATGATACACCTTGGGTGCAGTTGGTTAGAAACTCTTATTATTACAATAGTGTGCCTCATGCTACAAGACAAGCTGGTTCCTTCTAGTGGAAAGATGTCTCTAAATTGGCTGATAATTATAGGGCCATCAATTGGTGTGAGGTGGGTTATGGCTCTTCAATCCTACTGTGGTCTGATCTTTGGTAGGATCAAAAATTTTCATTGAGATTCCCGAGGCTTTTCTCTGATGCTAAGGACAAATACCAATCGGTTATGGAATTTAAACAATTAGGCAATGTTTTGGATGGCTTTCATCACCCTCTTTCTGTCCAGGCTCACTAGGAACTATCAGAAATGTAGAAGATGGTTCATTCTATTTTTTTGAATGAGAACCTGAGTGACAAGTGGATTTGTACACTAGGCAAAGGGGAATTTAAGCCAAGTAATATACACAAGGACCATTTTGAGCATATAAATAACCATCTTCCATCTGTTTGGATCTGGAAAAGCAAGTGTACCTCGAAGCTTAAGTTTTTTGCCTGGCTCATCTTACATGATAGAATCAATACAAAGGAAATGCTAATCAGAAGAAATTGGCAGGTGACTAATGATCACAGTTGTGTCCTCTACAATGCTCTTATGTTAGAAGACGGGAGGCACCTATTCTTTAACTGTGTTTATAGTACCCATATTTGGAATTGGCTATAGATTCCATGGATCCCGGGGGACTTTGAGGAGACCATCCGTTGGGCCAAGAAAGTTTTCAAAGGCCCTTGTTTCTATGAGGTGGTTATCATCACTTGCTGGTGTATTTGGAAACAGAGGAATGGCTGGATTTTCGAAGGAATTAGGCCCACCTTCTAGGGGTGGAAGGCTACTTTCTTCTAAGAAATCACCTTGCTTAAGCATAGAGTGAAACCCTCTGATATCCCTCATCTAGCTAGATGGATTGACAATCTACTATAATCCCATGTATTCTTTGTAGATAGCCTTCTTTCTTTTTTTCTGTAAAATATTTTGCTTCTTAATAAAATGAGGCTGTGGGGGGCTCCCTCATAGTAATTGCTTAAAAAAAGAAGGCACATGATCGAGCTTGATAGCTCGGTTTAGTTTCTTCCGGAGGAAGATACCATAGGCCATGTGATTGGCCTTGAAGGCGTGGACGTTGTCAGTTTCCGCAACCTTGAGACGGCCAGATCCATGGCCTTGGGCATGCTATAGGATGCTTTGGAAGTCCATCTTTACGCTCCTTTCCCAAAAGTGGCAGTTGTTCATGGCATTAGTCTAGGGTTCACTCCAGTACTTGTCGAACCTCCCTACCTTAAGCTTGTTGAGAGTGGCCCTAGCCTTCCAGTGACACGACTCCACATCGCTATCTACATCATCAGTAACATCCTTGTATATGCAAAATATACAGGTGAAGCAAAAACTGAAATTGAATGCCTAATAAAGGATGCAACAGATAACACTCGACAGCTAGCAATAACAGAAAGTAATCAAGGTATCAAGCAGATAATCCACTTCCGTCGGTCAATAAGCTAGCATAGTAGTATTAATCCACAGATATGAAAATAACAATCCATAGATCCACAAATATTAATCGAATCTATCCATAGTCAAACCCTAGCTAGCAATAATCCACAAGTCCATTATTTACACATCAATCGTAACAAATATTAAACAAATATGATGCTAATTGAAAACCCTAGGACCCAATCATAGGAGTTATTAATTGAAACTTACCTCCTCCTCGTCGACGATGTTCTCATTGAAGGCCGGCGGCGACGACATGATTATGAGCTCGACCTCCTCCTCGTCCTCTTGCGAATGCTTCCTAAGATTGTAGACCCATCTAGTGATAGCAGCGGGAGTCGATGAGGGACCGATGGCCGCCTTTTTGCAATGGCCTCCGCTTCACCTTTAGCATCCGCTGAGGCTGTGATCGCCACCCTTGCGGCATTGTGCGCCTCCATCGCGACTCTGGATACCTCCTCCATGGCTAAGGCCAGCGTTGCGGCCTTCGCTGCAGCGACAATGTCGGATGGGTGCTCCATAACCGGAATGGGAAGGGGAGTGGAAGCATAAGCGGACAGGATTATTTCCAGGTCAGCGGAGAGGGAGAGGACTGGGGAAGGGGAGTGGGAACCGGTGGCGTGAGGGAGTGAATGAGGGGAGGTGGAGAGAGAGAGACGGGCCTTTTATGGTGAGCCTCTAATTAAGTGCTTTCTCGGTTCACACGTGTATGGTTCTGCAACGTAAGCACGTGCACTACTTGCACAGTGCACCGTGGACATGCGTACGGTACTACACAGTTCACACACGCACGATGCGCCTCGGACACGCCGATGGTACTGCATGGTTCTCATGTGCACGGGGTGCCTCAGACCCTCCTATGGTACTGCATGGTTCTCATGCGCATGGTGCCATACGGTGTCCCACACACACGTAATCTCTCTCTCTCTCGGCGACCCCTCGCTAGTGGCCCACCCAGTCCCTCTTTTTCGATCATGGCTACCTGCTTTTGTAGCTATTTGAAGTTGAGTTTGGAATACTGATACATTGCAAATGTATCCATAATTTTTGATGTTCCGTGCTTGGTTTTATCCACTTTCTTGTGTTTTGTCCACACTTTGGAGTACTTTTCATATGATTTCTTGGACTAACCTATTAACAAGAGCCATAGTGCCAGCTGCCTGTTTTCTGCTGTTTTTGGTTCTAGGAAAGTCAGAAAATGAATATTCTCGGAATTGGACGGGACAAAAGCCAAAGTGCCTATTTTTCCGGAAGACTCACGGAGCCGGAATACGAGACAGAGAAGAGCCAGGGGTGGCCACACCACCTGGTGCCGCGGGCCAGGCCAGGCCGCGCCAGGGGGTGGTGTGGGCCCACCTGGCACCCTCTCGGTCTCCCTCTTTGCCTATAAGAAGCCTTCTAATCTAAAAACTCCGGGGGGTTCGACGTTTTTCCAGAAGGAGTTCCGCTCCACCGCCACCACCAGATTCCACGAAACAGCACCAGAAACTCCGTTATGGTACCCTGCCAGAATGGGGAATTGGAGGAGATCATCGCCATCATCACCACCATCGCTTCTCCATCGACCATCCATGTTTCCCCCATCTATGAGTGAGTAATCCCCCGCTGTAAGCCATGGGGATGGAAGGGATTGGATGAGATTGTTCATGTAATGGCATCAGATTGTTAGGGCATGGTGCCTAGTATCTTTTATTAGTGTTTTATGACTTTGTTGCGACTTGTTGTGCTTAATGCTTGTCACTAGGGCCCGAGTGCCATGATTTCAGATATGAAATTATTATTGATTCATTATGATAGTATTGTTTATGGTCTTACCTGCAAGTTGTATACACACGTTGTTACCCGCAACCAATGGCCCCGAAGTGATAGAAATCGGGATAACCGGAGGGAATGGCTTTGATGTGAGGATCACATGTGTTCACGGAGTGTTAATGCTTTGCTCCGGTGCTCTATTAAAAGGAGCACCTTAATTGCCAGTAGTTCCCTTGAGGCCCCGCTGCAAACGTGCTGGCAGGACAAAAGATGTTGTGCAAGTTCTCATTGCGAGCACGTATGACTATATATGGAACACATGCCTAGGATTATCTAGTACTTGGATGCTTTATCTTATTTATCTGCAATTGCCCTATGTTCTGATTGCTATGTGAATTGTCTTGTCCATGCAACGCCCGTCCATCCATCCCTATGCCTACCGCACTCGAATCCCACTGTTTACTGCTATTGTTACTGTTGTCTTTGCTTTACTACTGCTGTTGCTTTCCTACTCCTATTACAAAACTGTTGCTACTGATAAACTGCTGTGAGCAAGATTGTTTCCAGGTGCAGCTGAATTGACAACTCAGTTGTTAAGGCTTATAAATATTCTTTGGCTCCCCTTGTGTCGAATCAATAAATTGGGTTTCACTTCCCTCAAAAATAGTGTGATACACCCGCTATACTTGTGGGTCATCAAGACTATTTTCTGGCGCCGTTGCCGGGGAGCATAGCTTTATTTATCAAGTTCACTTGGATTCTCTATTGTTCGCTACTATCCATCCATCATGGGTAAGTCTCGTGATGGCAAGGTTCCTAGTTTACCATCCATTACAATAACAGGTACGATTCTAAACACCTCTGCTGCTCTTGATTCACCATCTGTTATAAGTAAGTTTGTTACACCACCACATACACATGCTACACACACTGCTACTACTGCTGAATCTGAAACTTCTGATGCTTATGATGCTGCTTGTACTGTTCTTGATAAGAGTGGTTCATTAGGTCCTTTCCTAGATGCTACGATTGCTAGAACTATAGCTAGAAATACTGAAACTCCTAATGAAGACACTACCACACTATTAGTTCACCTGAGTCTAGTGAAAGTTATGATATTGAAGATGGTTATGTTGAGATGACCGATGAATTTATTAAAGAATGTAAAAACACCCATGATTGGAGCGCTGCTAAGAGTCTCCTTGAGAGGCGTACTATTAGACCCAAATTGTCTCCTATTGCCAAGTTTACTGCGTCTCCCATAAACATTACAGATAAAGATTATGATTTCTCTCTCGATCTATCTTACATAGCTATTGTCGAGAAAGAACCTTTTTGTGGGACTAAGAATGAAAGTGCGGTAGCACATATGAATTAACTTTCTACCATGAGTGGCTTGTTTTCTGATGATATTAAGATGCGTACTTACTTTGTTGCTAAGATTTTCCCCTTTTCACTGAAAGGAGAAGCTAAAACTTGGTTTAGTAACTTACCTCCTCGATCTATTGATAGCCCTGAGTGCTTGATTAGTACTTTCCTGTTGAAATATTTTCCTCCTAGTGCTAGACATGCTATTTTGCAGGAACTTTTTGATTTTAAACAAGGAGAAAAAGAGGTATTTCCTGAATCTTGGGGGAGATTTTGTGCTTTGATTCATGCACAGGCTGGAAGTCCATTACCTAAGAATGAGCTTCTTGATATATTTTATAATGGACTAACTAAAGAATCTAGGACATACCTAGATAGTTGTGCTGATTGTGTTTTCAGGAATAGGACTCCTAAGGAAGCTGGGGAATTAATGGCTAAAATAAGAAAGAATTATGAAGATTTGACTCCTCCTAAACAAGCTATACCTGAAGTAATAGTACTTGAATCATCTATTCCGGTGCCTATTCCAACATCAAAGAAGAGGGGAGTTATTGAATTAAATGATGAAGTGATGAAGGAAGCTAAGAAATATCTTAAGGAGAAGGGAATTAAAGCTGCAGATGTCAAGAATTTACCTCCTATAGAAGAATTATGTAAGCCTACTCCCTAATCATCCACTATTGAAGTACACTCTCTCCAACACTTTGATGAAGGTGATATCCCTTACTCTAAACCCCCCAATCAATGCTTAGAAGAATTCGATATCTTTATTGTTAAGTAAGATAATTTTAATAAAAGGATGCAAAATCATCTAATGGAAAACACTAGAGCTATTATTGAGTTGGAAGATATTGTGGAGAGAACCTCTAATGATGTTAAAATGATTGTTAAACACATTCAAATGGTTCAGACTCAAATATATCAACTCGTTAAAGTGCAAAACGACTTGCTAGTTAATGCTGCTAAAGAAAAACATGCTTATGAAATTAGAACTAGAAGTGGTGCTGCTACCCAGGATCCTCTATATCCTGAGGGGCATCCCAAAAGAATTGAGCAGGATTCTCAACAAGCTGAAAATAGTGGTTCTACTCGTAAGAAAAGGAAAAAGAAGCATAAAACTGTTGTAGAACCCTCTAAACCTGTTCTAGATCCTAATAGTATATCTATCTCTGATGCTGAAACTGAAAGTGGTAATGAAGAAAACGAAGTTCCTAATGAAGAAAAGTTGAAGAAGAACCTGAAAACCACACTAAGAATACTAAATACACCAAAGAAGATTTTATTGCTAAGAAAGATGGTAGTGAAAGAGAACCTTGGGTCCAAAAACATATGCCTTTCCCTGATAAGAAACACAAGTCAAAGGAAGATGAACACTATAATAAGTTTTGTGAGTGCATGAAGCCTTTATTCTTGCAAATCCCTTTGACTGATGCTATTAAATTGCCTCCTTACTCAAATTATATGAAGGATATTGTCTCGAATAAAAGGAAGATCCCTAATGAAGAAATTTCTACTTTGCTTGCTAATTATTCCTTCAATGCTAAGGTTTCCAAGAAACTTGGAGACCTAGGGATTCCAACTATCCCTTGCTCTATTAAGAATAGTTATGTTAGAACTGCTTTGTGTGATTTGGGAGCTGGAGTTAGTGTTATGCCTTTCTCTCTCTATAAGAGACTTCAACTAGGAAAATTAATACCAACTGATATATCTTTACAAATGGCTGATAAATCTACCACTATTCCTGTTGGTATATGTGAGGATGTACCTGTTCAAGTGGCTCATAATTGCTTGATATTAACTGATTTTTTTGTGCTTGAAATGCCTGAAGATGATAATATGTCTATTATTCTTGGGAGACCTTTTCTTAATACTGCAGGAACTGTTATTAATTGTAATCAAGGAAAGGTGACTTTCAATGTTAATGACAAGGAACATACTGTCTATTTCCCCAAGAAGATTGAATGGACTTATGGTTTGAATTCAATTGAATATGTTGAGGGCGTTCAAGTTGGAGAAATATATTGTCCCATACCAAGAGAAAAATTTGAAACTATTATGATTGGGACTATTTCTATTAAGGTTGAGGTAACATAATCATTAGTGGAATACAAAGTTTTGTCTCATATGGAATTGTTTTGGTAACAAGACCTAATCAACCTTGTTAACAAAAGGATTTCATTGAACAAAACAATGTTTTCACCATGATTATCTCCGCTTACTTCTATTCTATCCATTTTAGTTTTTGCTTAGGCCTAAATTAAAGGTGTTAAAGAAAAGTAGTTATTGGGAGATAACCCAAAAGTTTTAGATGTGTCTTGGAAGTTATTACATCAGTAATAACCGCTTCTTATCCTTTTTATTTGCTTTTTGTGCCAAGAGTAACCTCTAATGAGAGAGAAGTAATGATTGGGAAAGTTGCTGTCCCGAAACAGATTTCTGTGCTTCACCGTAAAAAAATCGTGTAAAATCTCTGAACGTCTTTTTGAGGCGTTAATTTTTGTGCTTATGCCCCAGGTTGTTATCTCACTTTCGTTAGTTCAACACTTTTTGATTTGAGCAACAGAAGGTCTTCGAAAGAATTCGTCTTTACCTGCTGGTCTGTTTTGACAGATTTCTGCCATTTTCTGCATTTTCTTCTTGTTGGTTCCTTTTTGAGTTCTTTTGGACAATTGAGTTTTTTGAAGGAAGTGCTAAAGTATATAGTGTTCTAATGGAAGTTTATTTGATGTTAGAACTGAACCTTAAGACTTATTTATCTTGAGTGCACTAATGTTGCTAATAAAGATTGTGTGAAGTTTTGTATGAAGGAAAAATTTCAGGTGTACGGAATGAATGAGTAATAAGATGAAGGATGGACTAAAGCTCAAGCTTGGGGATGCCACACGTGTCACCCCAAGAAATATTCAATAAGTACAAGCGTCAAAGCTTGGGGATGCCCAAGGCATCCCCTCCTTCATCAATAAAAATCCCAGGTTTCTTCCAAACACTTCATTTTTATTGCTTCATGCACAGTTGTGTTGTTCTTGGAGCGTCTTCTTTTTCATTTTCATTTTGGTTTTTTGTTTGCTTGGTTTTCTTAGTTTGCTGAATAAATTGGTTGGACCTCCTCTTTCATGCATTGGTTTTCAAATAGTTGGGTTTGGATTGGAAAAGAGTAGGATAGTTCATGCTTAAGTGTTAAAGAGAGCTTGTTTTTGACTGTGCCTATGCTTTGTCATGCCATTCTTGATATTGTTTTGGCTTTAGTCTTAGTATTCTTTGTTGTAGCATGACTTGTTATAAACAATTGATATTGCTTAATGTGCCTTGGAAGAATCATGCGTTGTTTTAGCATATTAAAGCATAGTATTGTGGTATTCTCCTTTGATGCTTTATTTGGGTTGACTTGGCACATGCTCACACCATGTTATGACTATCCCAAGTCACCATAAGCCTTTATGATCCTTTAGTTTTCAACTTGTAGTATCACTTTATGCTTTGATCAATTATGTTTTGTCGCTCTGCATGATTATGGCCATTATTGCTCTCTCGTTTGTCGCTCCCTTACTATTGCTAGCCTTCACTTACACTGAGTATGTTTTAACTCAAGTTTCCAACTCCCTAACAACAAATATTGCCAAAGTGTCCACCATACCTACCTATTAGCATCATTTGCTACTTCCGTGCATATTCAATATGCCTTGTTTTATTCCGGATTAAATGTTTGCTTGTTATGAGAAAGTTAGTTAGTAAAGCTCTCCGAAACTTGATGGCACACTTTATTTTCTTGCACTTCATAAACCTGAACGATTGCATCCTTTTTTGTTGTGTATATCCTTATAAGTTGAAGTTAGCAGAACCATGTATCATGGGGAACGCTTTCAGCATTGCATTGGTACTTAGTACCTCGTTGATATCATGTTCTTTCGCTTATGGATCCTGGCGGTGTGAAATAAAAGTGGAACTTGTAAGATCATGGAGTTTGTATGTATGTTAGAGAAGCACCTGGGCCGCTAGCCTAAGCCAAGCCTAATCATGGTGGAAACTTGCAGCATAACCATAATGAGCATTCTATGAAGCATCCTCAATAAAAATCTATGCACATAGTAAATAAAAAGATCGCTGAGATGCTCATTATCTGCTTGCCTTGTCATTTTGATTATGGGATAGCTCCTGTGTCATGTGTAAGGGGTACCCCGTTGGCGGTTCTCTATGATACGTATATACTTACGATGACAAGAGCTTACTTGTGACTGAAGTTGAGTAGCATGAGGATCGGTCTTCGTAACTAAGGGCATGAGGCTTCAATTTATAACTTGTCAAGCATATCCTCTTAGTTGTGTCACTTTCACCTTAACCACATTAAAGATGCTTATGATAGGGGCAATGAGATCTCAAAGCTAATGAGTACCATACTTTCAGCATTTGGAAGCCTTTCAAACTTTTCAAAACCTGTTCATTTCCTTGTTGAGTCTCCACACATTCTATGAGCACTTTCTTGAGAGCATAGTGGCTGTTCTTAGTTCTATGTGCATTGTCCCAAGACTTGTTGATTGATGCATACCTTGATATTGCTTGTTTTAAACTATTTCGAGCTAGTCACTCTTGTAAACTTTGAAGGTGCCCTATGCATTTATGTTTGCTACTCTATGAGGGACAAGCTGAATGCTACTATGCTATGTTTTCTTTATGTGAAACAAACAAACGTCTTGCAAAGTAGTGTTATTCATGAATCTTTTGTTTGTGCCTTTTCATGTTGCATCATAGTTTCTTTGTCTTATTGCTAGAACTTTGTCTTTCATGTTATGATTTAAGTAATATGATCCCGGCTTTGAATGTTTTACAAATACTTTGATCAAGTTTATGATGGTGCATGTCACCTCAAAAATTATTCTTTCTTTTTATCACTTACCTACTCGAGGACGAGCAGGAGTTAAGCTTGGGGATGTTGATACATTGCAAATGTATCCATAATTTTTGATGTTCCATGCTTGGTTTTATCCACTTTCTTGTGTTTTGTCCACACTTTGGAGTACTTTTCATATGATTTCTTGGACTAACCTATTAATAAGAGCGAAAGTGCTAGCTGCCGGTTTTCTGCTGTTTTTGGTTCCAGGAAAGTCAGAAAATGAATATTCTCGGAATTGGACGGGACAAAAGCCAAAGTGCCTATTTTTCCGGAAGACTCACGGAGCCTTAATACGAGACGGAGAAGAGCCAGGGGGTGGCCACATGACCTGGTGGCGTGGGCCAGGCCAGGTCGCGCCAGGGGTGGTGTGGGCCCACCTGGCACCATCTCGGTCTCCCTCTTCGCCTATTAGAAGCCTTTTGACCTAAAAACTCCGGGGGGTTCGACGTTTTTCCAGAAGGAGTTCTGCTCCACCGGCACCACCAGATTCCACGAAACAGCACCAGAAACTCCGTTCTGGGACCATGCGTGGACGGGGAATTGGAGGAGATCATCGCCATCATCATCACCATCGCTTCTCCATTAACCATCCATGTTTCCCCCATCTATGAGTGAGTAATCCCCCGCAGTAGGCCATGGGGATGGTAGGGATTGGATGAGATTGTTCATGTAGTGGCATCAGATTGTTAGGGCATGGTGCCTAGTATCTTTTATTAGTGCTGATGACTTTGTTGCGACTTGTTGTGCTCAATGCTTGTCATTAGGGCCCGAGTGCCATGATTTCAGATTTGAACATGTTATTGATTCATTATGATAGTATTGTTCATGGTCTTACGTGCAAGTTGTATACACACGTTGTTGTCCGGAACCAATGGCCCCGAAGTGACAGAAATCGAGATAACCGGAGGGAATGGCTTTGATGTGAGGATCACATGTGTTCACGGAGTGTTAATGCCTTGCTCCGGTGCTCTATTAAAAGGAGCACCTTAATTGCCAGTAGTTCCCTTCAGGCCCTACTGCAAACGGGCTGGCAGGACAAAAGATGTTGTGCAAGTTCTCATTGCGAGCACGTATGACTATATATGGAACACATGCCTAGGATTATCTACTATTTGGATGCTTTATCTTATTTATCTACAATTGCCCTATGTTCTGATTGCTATGTGAATTGTCTTGTCCATGCAACGCCCGTCCATCCATCCCTATGCCTAACGCACTCGAATCCCACTGTTTACTGCTATTGTTACTGTTTTCTTTGCTTTTCTACTATTGTTGCTTTACTACTCCTATTACAAAACTGTTGCTACTGATAAACTGCTGTGAGCAAGATTGTTTCCAGGTGCAGCTGAATTGACAACTCAGTTGTTAAGGCTTATAAATATTCTTTGGCTCCCCTTGTGTCGAATCAATAAATTGGGTTTCACTTCCCTCGAAAATACTGCGATACACCCCCTATACTTATGGGTCATCAAACACACACTTTGAATTAGCAGAAGATTTTAAATTTGAATGTACAGTTGAGTGTGAAATATCTAAGATCAAGACTTTGTGGCAAATGTGTGTCCATGCCAACATTGCATAGGCTATAGACCTCTCTTAGGTGGCTAGAAACTCCCTCATAAACCTGTGGTTTTGTGCCTCATCACTTGGCCAACATGATGCCACCCATTTGATACATCTAAGTATGAGAGTACTATTCCAAGCCATGACACACAATTGTGGAACATCTGGGCCCATGCCAACATATCATGGGATCTATACCTCTCTGGGTTATCTACATGCACCTTCATCAACTTGTTATTGTGTATGAGTCAACACTTGGAAAACATGTTCCTACCAAGTTGATAGATCTAAGTATAACACATCTATGCCAAGATATGATGAGTCACTTTGTGGAAAATGTGAGCCCATTCCAACATTAAATGGGCTATGAGCCTCTCTTGGTTGGCTAGAAAAACCATCCTAAACTTGTGGTTGTCTGACTCAGCACTTGGGCAACATGATCCCACCCAGTTGATACATCTAAGTATAAGAGTTATATGCCAAGCCATGACACAAACTTGTGTCAGATGTGGGCTCATGGCAACATTGCATGGGATCTATGTGGTGATATGATTCATCACTTAGATAATATGATCCTACCTAGTTGATAGATCTAAGTAAAAGACTGCTATTCCAAGACATTATGAGACACTTTGATTGGGGTAGGTTGGATTTGATTTAGCTCAAGTTTTGATTGTTTTGCAAAATTTGATCACAAGAGAGTTTGTGAAGGAGTTCAAAAATTTGCATTGGAAAAGGTGGGGGAGATGGTACTGGTATATGTGTATGGTTAAGGTACATTCCTAGGATTTATTTGGGATTTTTCTAAGGGGTGTTAGTCCTCTTAAATCCATTTATTCAAGAACTGCAGAAGTTGTTTCTAGAAGATCATTTGATATTCTTACATTGGACATGGCTGGTTTTTTATGTGATATGGTCCTAAATACCAAATCACATATTGGGGAATTTTCTCAAGATTTATTGGGGCATACAAGTATTTAACTCATTTATTTTATTGTTTCTTCCATTTAGGAAAAGGACAAAAATAATTATTAAAGCTCTTCAAAAATATTTATTTTTGAAGTGGGAGGATAGAGTATGATATATAGGACTCAAAAGTGCTTAAAGTTGGGGAAGTCCTTTGTCAGAAACCAAACGTTCCTTTGTAGATGGAGTTTTTGAGATTTTGCCCATTAAATGAATTAAATGGTTTTTGAGCCATAGTAATTATGGATAATATTGGGTAAATCTTTATATCCAAGTTAGGTTATGTCCACATGCTGTATCAATCATTTCCAACCTTTGGTTTTGAGGATTTAACTTGATCTGGAAGGAAAACAAGGGATAAAGGACCTTGGGCACTATTACTTTTATACCATCAAAGTATGGTTTGATCTTGGAGCTCAGAGCTCACCTTGGGTCATGGGATAGATGTATGGATATACCAAGTGGTGTAGATCAACATGGTACAGAAGTTTGAGGTTGATAAGGATTGAGCCTTCCTAGGATTGATACCAAACTTTGAATAAATTAAAGGTGCCATAGCAGATTATCAAGTAGCCATCAAAACCATGTGGGTTTTAGAGGCACAAGAATCCACTTGAAACAAGTGAAGTAGGGATTGATAGACCTTCATGATTAGAGTACAACCATGCAAATAGTTGGTACAAATAGTTTGGCATGAATGTGTGAGCTTCTTCCAAACTAGGCATGTTGATAAGATTGCCAGAGAAGATTATTTTCTTAACTGCAAAACCTTCAAGAACAATTGGGTTGGAAGATTATCTAGCCAAGGGAAAGAGTGGGGCTTGGTAGTCCTTATGATGGTCTCTAATATGGTTCAAGTTCATTGCCAAAAATGCATAAGGGTTGGAAATGAGGGAGACTCAAAGATGAGACATTAATAGTAGTTTTCCAGACTTTTTTGGCAGATCTAGAGTTTTTGACTAGAACATAAGAGGGGGTGATTTGGAGATGATGCAAGGTTCCAAAGCATCATCAAGTGGATGATGTTGAAGTGTAGATTGAGTAGAATAAATTCATTCTTGATATTGGTCTTCATTGACTTGGAAGCTTCTCGATTAGATCACTTCAGAATTGATTTGGCTAAGGGTTTTAGATGATCACCAAGTAGCTAGAGATCGGATCCAGCCTTGTTAACTTCCTTAGGGTGGATAGGATTAGTTAGATGCTATAGGATTAGCCCTTAGGGTAGCTCATTTAGTTCCTAAGCAAACAATTCAAGCAACAGGTCAAGGCAATTCATCTTAGAAGATCAAGACAACTCATGTTTTAAGCAAAACAAATCTAATACTATGGTTACCATCAGGCCTAGATTTAGGTAAGTATGGGTAGGTGAAAAGGTTGGATTTTGAATAATATGAGAGTTCTTGGTATCTCTACCAAGAGTGGAATTAAAAAGCTTTATGAAAAGGTTTTGGAAAACCTTAGAGGTAAGAGTAGTTGGAAGTTCTGTCTTGAAAACATAAGGAGGTTATGTTATATAGCTCTCCATAGTTTCATGAATAGAAGCTAATAAAATAGTTTCGGTTGCAAAGGCATCTTGGCTCGGTTTTGAAATGCCAGAACATTTGAGAATATGTAAGAAAGATCCAAGATTGTTTTGTTAATTAGCTTTGGCCAACTGATGTTGAGGTAAGAAGTATATCCTATGTTATACATTCAAATGCATAAGCACAAACAAACAAGAGCAAACACTACATCACTTAACAAGAAAAAGTTTTTGTTCCCCCTGATTTTTGCATTCTGGATAAATAATTAGGGTTGCTAAAATTGGGATGTTACAGACCTTTCCCCCTTAAAAGAATCTCCTCCCGAGATTCAAGAGAGTAAGGTTAGGGGATTTTGTGTTGGAGTTAGTGCCAGGTGTTTCTCGTGTACTAACTTGTCGGCTTTGTCTTTGAACAGGGTCACTACAACGGTGAGGTTGAATTTCACCTTTTTGAATGCACGAGTGTTGAGCAGGCTTCAATCGGGATTGTGAGGGGTGATCTTCCTTCTATAAGGATTTACGGTGTTTCTCGTAAGGGATTATCATATCCTAGTTGGGTCTAACTCCTGAGGTTGCTTCTAACAGATGATTAGTCTATTTTTGTGGGAAAGACGCATGTGTTTCCCCCTTAGGGTTAAACTAGGGTAGCTCGGGAATACGTCAGTCTTTCCACCATAGAGCTTCACTAAGATCCTTCTTGGGTGGTGCAGATCTTCCGTCTTGAAGTGCGGACGTGGTGCTAAGAAGGTTGTATCTCATAGGGTCTTGAGTTGAGTTCCTCGAGTGTCATTCTAGTGCATGAACTTTGTCGTGGGTTGTTTCATAACAAAGTTTGAAGGAGTTAGCTTAGTCAAGTTAGCGGTTAACCATTCATCTTGATAGTCTTCAGGTGAGGTGGGGAGGTTATCTTCGGAGAAACGTCTTCACTTGAATTCCTTACGTTGGCTCTGCTTGATGGTGGATGAGACGCATTGTCTTCATGCATCCTTGTATTCTAGATTTTGGAGTCTTCTAGCCTTCTGGTGAGGAACTTCCCGTCGGTTTCGGTAGGGTCGACTAGAATAGTTAGTCTCCTGAGGTGGTCGGAAGCTCTTATATACCAAAGGTTAGGGTAGTTAGGTCTTCACTTCTTGTCTTGATGGGTAAGTCTTATGGTTTTCTTGTAGATCGTGGGGTTGACGGTGTCCAGTGTTGGTGACGAGTTTGCAGAGTTGAATTTGATGGGGTAAGCCATCCTGCTGAGGAGGAGTCTTCGAGTTGTTCTATCTTGATGATGTGTCGAAAGCTGGGTTCTAGCGATGCTTTTCTTCTCCTCACTCCAGAGGTTAGTAGGGTTCTCGTTATTAAAAACAAACAGGGGTTCCTGAGGCACTGGGTGGGCTATCGATCCTCGAGTCACATTAGCTCAAAGTCTAAACAATCCACAACACACATACTAGGTGAACTGACTGACGAGGTCGCAATGTTCTTCTCAAACAACACACATCAAGCAACACCATATGCACTTAGGCAAGCAAACACGCCTATTGTAGGGACCAAGGAGTTAAATACTCGCGATATAGGGGAATCCTAATATTAGGACTATTGATCCTAGAGATCACGTTATTGAGGTCTAGGTCACTATCTTGCGAATGAAGCCTTTGTCGTGTCATCAAACGCTTCTCGATAGTGCAGTACTTGACATCTTCTGGCTATGGGGATTCCGCTTGTAGGGCAATCTTGTAGTCTCCTTGTGTTTGCTGGTAGTTGCTCTCTTCATCTCGTTCTCATCGTCTTCACCCAAAGTCCTATTTGTTTAAAATCCGTATGTTCGAAATTTGGATGAGAGATAGAGGAAATCATTTTCTAAATCATTTAACTTAGGGTAAGAGAAGAAGTAGAACTTTTCGAAGATCATTGAGAAACTAGTTTTTGAAAGCCGCTGTTTTCAAAGTAGTATTCATGCTAACGACCATGCTAATTAAGGTTCTCCTACAGTCAGGATGGCTCTGATACCAAGTTTGTGAGGTCCCCGGATTAATCCTCCGATAATCCATGTTATGCATACACCACGATCCCATGATTAGTTAGTCCTGGAACGTAACCGACAAGTATCAAAGTAAACATCCATTACTTAAGCGGATACATGTCATACCTTACATGCCATTATGGCTACATCAATAATCATCAGCGGAATTTCATCAAGCATAGAGCCCGAGCCATGCCTTAACCTACAGGCAACTGACTGGGAGAACGTCCTCGCTCGCATAGTCGTCATCGACACCTTCTTCTTCAGATCTGACCAAGTTAACAGCCAGGGACAGTGCCAGTGAGTACTTTGAATGTACTCGCAAACCACCTTAAGATAAAAGTAATAACAACAACATGATATGCAGTATGGATGTGGTAGTAGGAGGGCTCCAAGAGAGTTTCTTTTCTTAGATAGCTTCTCTTGTAGATATAGCATCTACAAATCTTTTTTGAAAACTTTTCTAAAACATTTTGGAAACCTTTTAGCAAAGTTTTAGGTAACCACTAGGATTGGGTCACCCATTTGTTTCGTCCTTCCAGTCATCCCATGACCAAACTGCTTTACTTCCTTTCCGACCATTCCATGGTCAAAACATATATCCTTTCCGACCATTCCATGGTCAAAACATTTCCAAAGCCATTGCTTTTTGAAATCCTTGTTGAAAACAAAACTAGCACCGCTCTACAGCAACCTTCCCAACCGTCCATTACCGCGGACACGGCTATTCGAATAGATTTACACTCTGCAGAGGTTGTACACTTTACCCACACCATCCGAGTACCCTGCCCTAATCCCCTATGGATCATGGGTCGAGTAACCGATCTAGACTCTCCGGATGCCCACTCCAATATAACTTCCTACCCTATGAGAGTTGTTCCCCTCAACACCCGGATGCCCTATATAGTTCACAAGCCAACTGGAGCGCTTTTTGCACTTCACAAAGTGTGCGCTTTCAATGAGGGGCTCATAGTTACGCGTGGAGGCCCGTAGACCTTCGTTCCTTCTCCAGGTCAATGTATCACATGGACCATTACAGGAGAAGGCCCACCCTGTAGAGATTTTTAAATCCCCTATAGTAGTTGTAGGCAGCTTATACCAGAGTAAACAAACATCAAGGCCAGCCCTGTCCTATTCCAGAGTAATGTGGTTGCACATGTTAATTGTTCTAGCAAAACTGCAAAGAACCGGGTACGTTTTGTAAACATGTTTCCTCCATCTTTCAGCATTTTTTAAAAACAAAACCCTTTTTCCTTTCTCGAACTTCTCTTGGTAGGTCAAACCTCACCAAGGTTTTATCATAAAACTCATTGTAAAACTTTTCTGGGATCTTCCCATCCTATAGCTTTGCTTCGGCTAAAACAGGTTCGCTAAAGGGTTATGGTGTTATGCACCATCTATTCTACTAGGGACAAATAGGTGTCATCAAGGGGGTTGTACTTAATATTACAAATGTGTAATGGTTTGGGAGGAGCCAAGCCACTACCAAAGATAACTCATCATATAGTAAAACAATGCAGTTTCATAAACAGTAGGTAAAACATGCATAAGTAAATAGTAGGACAAGGCTTATGACCAAGAAGGTGGCTTGCCTGGGATCAGCAAACTGGCAATATATATCCTTGAACTTCTTCTTAGAATACCGTAATAATAACCATAATAACCATCTCCTTCTGATCTCCCAGATAATCGCAACTATCATCTTCAGGGAGCACACATGCAAACAAGCAAGAGCATGATCAACACAGGGCATACAAGCATCATTACAATACAGCAAACAAAAATTTAACGCACTATTCACTTTAGTAGGGTTCGATTGATTAATATCATACCATATGGAAATGCTTTAATTGCCTTTGTGGATTTTGCTTTGTGATTTATTTGTCAAATACCACATAAGGAAGGGGTTTTGACTAAGACTTGGGTCTGTATGATATGAATGTATAAAAATGATGTCAACAGATTTGTATTGTAATAACAAGGCCAGCAAAAGTGGTTTCATCAATTTATGATTTTTAATTATTTATTTATTAGATTTCTAGTGGAATAAACCCTAGTTTTAGGGAATAATTATCCAGAAAAGATCTGTACGCCCAAAAATTATTTCATTGGATGGTTATGTAGTGTTTTATGTACCCGTTAAATTATATTTGGATTGATCTCAAAACAATTACCTTAATGCCTTTGGGAAAATCCCAAAGTCAGTTGTACATAGTATTTGTATTTTTAACCAGAATTATTTTACAGGTCCAGACAATATGAGGTCAATGTAAATTGCAAGGTATTACAAATACATTTCTTTAGGAATTTGAATCACTATTTTTGGAGTTGTATAACTACAGAGGTGATTTATCTAGTGAAATAATCCTAGTCAGAAGGGTTTAATTTATTAAAAATCGAAAACTTCTCAATAAATTATGGCCTCCTGGGTTTTGGTGCATATTTATGTACCACACCACAGAGAGTTGGAATGAGGTCAAAATCTAACTTAGTTTGGCCTAGGGAATTTTATAAAGGCATAAAGGAGCTTATTTTGTTATTTACGCTACAGTAACTTCATGGTTCCACTTTGTATGGGGTCAGGGACACTTGATAGGTACATCAAATACCCACTAGAGGAAACTTGGTTCAATCCATTTGGGTTTACTGAACTTCTAGAAATAATTAGGCAGTGTTTTTGATACTTCTTGGTATCTTAAATACCAGAAAATAATGAAAATAGATTTGAGCAGGTGGTTTGTTCTACATGGTTTGGAAATTCCTAAGGAACATTTATAAATTTATAGTTGGCCACTTTAGGCTAGTTTAAAATTTTATTTTGAATTAAACCAAATCCCTATTTTTAGATCTTGAAGATATAAATAAATAAAAAGAGGACAGGGGCAGCTGGGCCGGATCTGAGCTGAGTTGTCCCGCACTGCCGAGAATCGGCCCACCTGGGCAGGCGTCTCACGTGGGAGGCCTGGTTCCAACCTGCCAGGTCTGGCCCAGAGGTTAGCGGTGCCAGAGGCCAAAGGGGTATCAGGGTACTACCGCTGTTTGATCAAGCGAGGATCAACGGGCACATGCCGTCTTCTACCTCCGTCTGCACAAAACAGAGGGGAAACCCTAGGAAGCGGTGGCGCTACTGGGGGTCTCACCTGAGGTCTCGGGGGAGGCTGAGGAGACGCTAGGGCGACGTGGTACCTCGCGCAGAGCTCAACGAGGGGCATCAGTGGTATCTTCTTCCTCGAGATGATGCTTGCGCACGAGTCAGGACGGCGCAAGCTTCGGTCTCGACGGGGAGGCCTCTAGGGTTACCTGTAGGTCGGAGATAAGGACGGGGTTAGCTTCAGAGGAGCAAGGGGATTCCTGGGTCGTGACATGCAAGGATAGAGTGCAAGGGGTGGAGGGCTACGCTCAGATCTTCTCCATGGCCGGGAGCTCCCCTTGCCTTCTTTCTCGGGAAAGAAGGGGCAGTGGAGAGGGAGTGGGGGTATAGGGAGAGAGGGAGGAAGCAAATGAGGCAGGGAGGGGGTGCTGTGCATTTCTCCTTATAAACCGAAGACGGTTGGTGTAGAGTGGACTATGTCCATTTGAGGGAAAGGGGGGTGCTGCTCATATATTGGTCAAGGAGGAGGTGGAGGGGGTGAAGTGGGACACTGGGGTCGAGTAGCGAGTCGTGGAAGGGGTCGTGTGGCTGCTGCCCCTTTATTTGGCTTTTATTAAAAGGGGCATGCCTCTCTCTTTCCACGCATTTAAGGACAAGAGTGGGGACTAGGGTTTTGCTATAGTAGCTCCACCATAGCACACAACCAGGGGAAGTGTTGTTGATGGGGTGGTGTATTAGACAAGTTTGGGGTAGGTTGGATTTAATTTAGCTCAAGTTTTGATTGTTTTGCAAAATTTGATCACAAGAGAGTTTGTGAAGGAGTTCAAAAATTTGCATTGGAAAAGGTGGGGGAGATGCTACTGGTAGATGGGTATGGTTAAGGTACATTCCTAGGATTTATTTGGTATTTTTCTAAGGGGTGTTAGTCCTCTTATATCCATTTATTCAAGAAGTGTAGAAGTAGTTTCTAGAAGATCATTTGATATTCTTACATTGGACATGTTTGGTTTTTGATGTGATATGGTCCTAAATACCAGATCACATATTGGGGAATTTTCTCAAGATTTATTGGGGCATAAAAGTATTTAACTCATTTATTTTATTGTTTCTTCCATTTAGGAAAAAAGACAAAAAGAATTATTAAAGCTCTTCAAAAATATTTATTTTTGAAGTCGGAGGATAGAGTATGATATATAGGACTCAAAAGTGCTTAAAGTTGGGGAAGTTGTTTGTCAGAAACCAAACCTTCCTTTGTAGATGGAGTTTTTGAGATTTTGACCATTAAATGGATTAAATAGTTTTTCAGCCATAGTAATCATGGATAATATTGGGTAAATGTTTATATCCATGTTAGATGATGTTCACATGCTGTATCAATCATTTCCCACCTTTGGTTTTGAGGATTTAACTTGATTTGGAAGGAAAACATGGGATAAAGGATCTTGGGCACTATTACTTTTATACCATCAAAACATGGTTGGCTCTTGGATCTCAGAGCTCACCTTGGGTCATGGGATAGATGGATGGATATACCAAGTGGTGTAGATCACCATGGTATAGAAGTTTGAGGTTGATAAGGATTGAGCCTTCCTAGGATTGATACCAAACTTTGAATAAATTAAAGGTGCCATAACAGATTATCAAGTAGCCTTCAAAACCATGTGGGTTTTAGAGGCACAAGAATCCACTTGAAACAAGTGAAGTAGGGATTGATATACCTTCATTATTATAGTACAACCATGCAAATAGTTGGTACAAAGAGTTTGGCATGAATGTGTGAGCTTCTTCCAAACTAGGCATGTTGATAAGATTGACAGAGAAGATTATTTTCTTAACTGCAAAACCTTCAAGAACAATTGGCTTGGAGGATTATCTATCCAAGGGAAAGAGTGGGGCTTGGTAGTCCTTATGATGGTCTCCAATATGGTTCAAGTTCATTGCCAAAAATGCACAAGTGTTGAAAATGAGGGAGACTCAAATATGAGACATTGATAGTAGTTTTCCTTGACTTGGAAGCTTCTAGATTAGATCTCTTCATAATTGATTTGGCTAAGGGTTTTAGATGATCACCAAGTGGCTAGAGATCGGATCTAGCTTTGTTAACTTTCTTAGGATAGGATTAGTTAGATGCCAGAGGATAGGCCCTTAGGGTAGCTCATTTAGTTCCTAAGCAAACAATTAAAGCAATAGGTCAAGGCAATTCATCTTAGCAGATCAAGACAACTCATGTTTTCAGCAAAACAAATCTAATACTATGGTTACCATCAGGCCTAGCTTGAGGTATGTATGGGTAGGTGAAAAGGTTGGATTTTGAATAAGATGAGAGTTCTTGGTATCTCTACCAAGAGTGGAATTAAAAAGCTTTATGAAAAGGTTTTGGAAAAACTTAGAGGTAAGAGTAGTTGAAAGTTCTGTCTTGAAAACATAAGGAGGTTATGTTATACAGCTCTCCATAGTTTGATCAAAGAAGCTAATAAAATAGTTTGGGTTGCAAAGGCATCTTGGCTCGGTTTTGAAATGCCAGAAAATTTGAGAATATGTAAGAAAGAGCCAAGATAGTTTTGTTAATTAGCTTTGGTCATTTGATGTTTAGGAATGAAGTATATCCTCTGTTAAACATTCAGATGCATAAGCACAAACAAACACAAGAAAACACTGTAGCACTTAACAAGAGAAAGTTTTTGTTCCCCTTGATTTTTGCATTCTAGACAACTAATCAGGGTTGCTGAAATTGGGATGTTACATGTGGGGCCATGCCAACATTGGCAAGACATGATGAGACACATTGTGGCAAATGTACGCCCATGCCAACATGATCCTACCTAGTTGATATATCTAAGTATAAGAGTGTTATGCCAAGCTATGGCACAAACTTGTGGAAGGTGTGGGCCCATGCCAACATGATCCTACCTAGTTGATACATCTAAGTATTAGATTGGTATGCCAAGCCATGACACAAACTTCTGGCAGATGTGGGCCCATGCCAACGTTTCATGGGATCTAGGAACCATCTCAGCTATATAGAAATACCTTCGTCAACATGTGGTTGTATGAGTCATCACTTGTACAACATGATCCTACCTAGTTGATATATCTAAGTATTCACACTGCTATGCCAAGACATGACGAGACACTTTGTGGCAAATATGGGCCCATGCCATCATTGCCTAGGCTATTGACCTCTCTGGGTTGGCTAGAAACACCATCATCAACTTCTAGGTGTGTGACTCAACACTTGGGCAACATGATCCCACCCACTTGATACATCTAAGTATAAGAGTGCTATGCAAATCCATGAGACACACTTGTGGTAGACGTGGACCCATGCCAACATTGCATGTGATCTAGACTATTGGGTCCTTGTTGTTTTGAAGATTTAGTTGCCTAGATTCACTGTTAATTTTTACAGTGGATACACTGAAGTTGGTTTTAGCATTAGGAACATGATATACATGTTTTTTATGTGGTGAACCTATAGTTAATGTTGGATTATATGCTATATTGAATAAATCTTATGGTTCTTCTAATTATTAGTTTCGTCAGGTTACTATTGCCATCAGGCTGTTGTCGACAACCTCTAGATATCGTTCAGTTTCAGTTACACCTGAAAACCCTGCACCTGTTTCGTTTAGTTTCATATAGCACATGTGTTGGTCATCGTTTGAACCATTCTTGCGATGGCAGGACGAACTGGATCGAATGGGATGTAATAGGGGAACATAGTACATGCCTTGCACGATCGATTCGCGGGATGACACTAGAAGTATATGGTCATGTAGAGCAGACTTTTCTCACTGTATCTCTAAACCTTTGTTGAGCATATGTAACCCTGAATAAATAGATAGAAATAGAAACGCAGGCAGGTTTTGGACAGCACAAAAGGTGCCTCTGGTTGCTACTCATAGTTCGCATAGTTCAATTTATAGTTGCAAAATACAAGCACATAGTTCAGTTCTGCAGAGCAACACCAAGGACAGTTTGCTACATAATAGACCTAGCCTGGTGAGGGGCTTCTTGTTTTCCTCTTGAATCTCTTTAAGTAGTAGGCAACGTACGACAATGTCCGCCCTGATCTTGACCTCCGCACTAAGCGAAGCCTGGAGCTTCTGAAGAAGGTTCATTTTTTTGATACGAAGATCGGCGTTCTCATTTGTTAGCCTCGCATTATCCTTGAAGAGCCGCTCGATGATGGTTGTATCCCATCGTGTCAAGGCGAGGCTCTTCTTCTGTAGTTCCTCCCAGGTAGCATTGTCCCTTTTCATATGGTCGCGCTCCTCATTAAGGGTCTTGACAGCTGATTGGAGCTATGCTGATTCCAGTTCATGTGTTTGCATTTTCTCCCAGTGGCTGGCTATCTGTGCATTAAGCCAAGCATCCACCTGAAGGTTGAGTTCTGGTTTCTTCTCATGGGACAAAGAAAACATGGTTTCAGTCTTATGATGGAACGGGGAAAACAATATATGAAATTATAGCACAGAGCTTTATGCAAGAACGGGCGATGCGTAAAGATACACGAAAGCCTCAATCCTAGTCGCAAAAACCCTAGTGTATAGTGCTTACCTCGCTAACCCTGGGAACTAGGGCGAACAGGTTTGTCGGTGAACCGCTGGCTCTGAAGAAGGAGAAGAATATGATGATGATGAAGAAGAAAAATGTTGGAGAACACGATTAAGGAGAAGAAGTACAAGACCTACCCGAAGGACTCCTCGCCTACGGGAACAACCATCGTTAGCCTTTTTTTACTCTTCATTTTACAAAGAATCGTGGCTAGATCTCTCTTTTCTCTCCTCACGAGTTGTCGCCATGACACTCTTCCAAGAGGGAGCCATGTTTCTGCACAGAGGGAGGGAGAAGGAGCAGGATGATCATGAGGAAGAACAAAGGAACGAGGGAGCCTAGTGACGAGTGGAGGTAGATAGTCAAAAGGCTAGGCAGTGGACCAGTCTTATGGCACACCACCATCCTCTCCCCTTCTATCTCCAGCTATATCCACCGTGCAATGTGCCTTCTCAGAGAAGTGTTGCATACATGTGGTAGGGAATAAACAGAGAACTGCAATGATGCAACCGATCGATGGACAATTCAATTAAACTTGGTGCACGCCTCTGTCCTACACGCGTCATGATGAGTCTTCCGTCATTGTCACGATACAATGGTGAGCGAGCGCGGATTTCTAGCATGCCTTCCCGATGTATCCCTTTTATTCGTGCGTGCAACAGAAATAGGACCGCTAGTGCAACACAAATGCAGCCCAACAAACACGCCCTAAACCACATACGTGATGTTGCCACGTCAGCAGACAAGTTGGACACTTTGTACCCAGGTCGCATGCACAGAATAACCTCACGCTGATGTGCTTCGGTCCTGTATAGGCTTTGGCGGGTTGTACATATGCAATCAAACTTTCCCATTTCTTGATCCTACCCCCACGTGTGAATAGGTATCTGTCGATCCCAGCCTTTAATCTATTATGTCCCTTTCCTTTTGTTTCTTTGGGGGTCCATTGAATCAGAAATCATATTATTATTATTTCCACTCCCCTCTATCCTAGTATCTATAGAGCTCGTGACTAAGCACGTCTCCTCTACAACCCCTCCTCTACCCCCACTCATTGTGCATGGACGATGCTACCAGCTTTCGTGCACCATGCCCGGGCGATAGCCGCTGACTTTCAGATTGCTGCCTTCGGGTAAGAAATCATTTAACTAGCGTTTGAATGTATCTTACATATTCCTACTATCGGCTTAACTAACTGCATAACTTTTATCTGAATTGTCGATGAACTTCAGATGTGGGAGCCGCTGAAGGAGGAGTACGGGCTGCTGCACCCCGAGAATATGGAGGTCATTGTGTGCATCATCCTGGCGACGTACTGCTTGTGTTCTCCCACCCAGGATGCTTTTGCCATTACTGCTACTATGAGATCCCCGACCATGAGATCGTGTGCCCACACGAAGCATGTGCTTGCACGGAGCCTAGCTGCAACTACACTGGCAAACCAACAGAGCTCGTGGTCCACCTTGGAGAGGATCACTTGATCGAAGTGATTAGGATCTCGTACATCCACGCCCAACTTCTCCAAGAGTAGGTGTCTTTCCCTGACTCGGCACGCCGGTGGCTCATTTGAGAGGGGCGGGGTGGCTCTGTTTTCATCCTGAACATCACTGCATGTGTTCTAGGAACCGAAGTTGCGCCCACCATCGTGTGTGCGGTTTGCGTTACGTCAGTCTCGAGCGCCTAGCCCCTGTACACGGTGCGCATGTGGGTGCACGCCCAACCGTCATCGTCTGATACAATGCATGTGATAGCCGAACCGCCGAGCTACTCAACGTCGGCCGAGGTGGAGTTTGCGTACCTAAGGTCGGTCCTATGTTTGCCATCTAAGTACCTTGTCGGTGATGGAATGTCCAAGCAGATACATTTCTACGTTTGTATCGAGAAGACCGAAAGGGAGTTGTACTACTTATGCTATCGGTAAATGTAAGACGTAATCGATGCTACTTTGGTGTGGAGAGCATATGTGTTGTGCGAATGTATCTAGTTGTAGTTTTTTAATACTCCTTAATAATTTGACGAGTTTACTTATTCGATGGATAATAATAACTCGCATCATCTTGTTGTTGGCATGTTGCAAAGTACGCTTACTCTAGACAAACCGGCAATACTGCGTGCTCTCACCTACCAGTGTTAAGTGTTCTATGGGCCCACCTTCAAGTGACACGTCCCCGTTACTTCTCTTCCTTCCCCTCTACTTGTCTTCCTTCCCCTTGAAGCCACTATTCCCACTTCTCTTCCATATTGCCGTAGTTGCCAGCCGATGGCACCTCCAGTGATCTCTCTCGCAACACTTCATTTCTTCGTTTTGTTTGATGGTTGTAATCCGACTTTTGTGATTTGCTTACGTGTAATTTACATGGATCCTGCCACATGCAAATGGCACAGAAACAATTTATAAAGTGGAAGTATGTACACCTTGTTATTGCAATAAACTCAATTATCCATATTTCTCATTAAAGCTTGCCAAACCCATTACAAAAATTGTACTCGCACTAAACACAAGAGAAATTGCAACCAGCCTAAACAATATCTAAACCTAGATCACGACACTGTCATCGGAGTCACCTCGACTGGTGACCTCGCCTTGCCCTTCCTAGCGACATCCACTCCCGCCCATGGATTTCCCTTTGCCAAGGAGGCAACAATGGCGTTCTCCATTACTTCTTCACCGTCGTCCTCCTCATCGGAATCAACAATGACGAAGGGGACAGAGGTGGCATCGACCGTTCCCCTTCGTGCCTGGCGCCTCCTTCTCAAGCTCGACGCTATATTAGTCCTTCTACAGATAGGAGGGTCCAAGCTCAGAGATGTAGCGCAGCCGTTCGGCTCAAAAAACCATGGCCCTAGATAGGGTGACGGTGGGATCTAGGGCTAGATCCGTTGCGTTAAGCGCGACCACGAGTGTTGGAGTGGATGGATCTTCCGCTGCGAGCCACGACAAGTTCTGAGGGTGTACAAGGTGGAAGAGTGTGCGCCAGGCATGTCTGGTTCCTTAGCAAGGCCTCCTAGCGATATATATGTGGGCATGGTGCCAAAATATTTTGGTCAATGCGTGCGAGAGGGGCTTTGGACAACGAAGGCATGCTCTTTGGTTAACAAGTCCGCAAGTTAGGCCCCCCACCTCATCCCAATGTGCACGGTAGGATTCTCCTCGAGTTAGGTGGGATAAATCACGCTTCACCGTGCCCCTTCTCTGACATACAAGGCTCCTCTTTCATCTTCCCTCGCTCTCCTCGCTCATGGATCGCAGCTCACGCAGTTCGTCTCGGGCAGAATCAGGGTTGGCTCAAGTCCAATAGGAGGGTGCCCCCTCAGGTACCGGAATATGCCCTATGATTACTACCCCAAGAAGTTGTGTTTGTGCGATGAGAAGATGCCGAGATGGATTTCATGGACCGACAAAAGTTTAGGATATTTTTGATGCCGCGTGGGGTAGGAAAGAGGAGATTCATGCGTTGGAGCGAGAGATCCAGGAGCTTATAAAGGTGCCAAAACCTAGGGTTACTAGGAAAGACCTTGTCAAACAGTTTCAAAGTCCTACACTAATAATCACTAGTCTTCGGGTCTTGTACTCCAAGGCTCCGGGTTGGACTATAACTGCATTGTAGCCTTCTTCTTCTGGCATGGGCCTTCCTTTTGGACCTGTCTAACTGGGTCGCCTAGCAGACCATGGGTCGTGCTACCAACTGTGGGCCACCCAGGTTATCTGGATTACAGACATGCAATGGTGATACCCATTTAGCATATCCCCAACACCAGATGCAAGGAAGGCAGGAGTAGGGAGGTGGTGAGATAGACAGGCTCAAGATTAGGCTATAAAGTGGAAACACTTTATCTAGGCATTTTCTGTAGCCTTTGTTGTTTATGTTGCCATGTCGTTGTCTAGCTGCTGAAATAAGTTGCTGGTTTGTGGAGTGTAGCAGCTTATAACTTATTTTTTTAGCTAAGAACCTTATAATAAGTGTGATGGGCTGGGGTTCCTACACCAAAATAGGGTTATTGCAGTACTTACAGCAGCAAATATTTAAAGAGTTTGTCCCGATGGGAGCTCAGCAAACACGACCCCATGTCCATGTTTTCAATGCGGCCATGTTTGCACCCAAACCGTGGTTTGGAAATAGCCTGTTCTATAAGTTGCTAGGATAAATGAATTTAAGATATTTTGAAATAACTACTACTAAGATTGCAAGAAAACTAGAACAAAAGTAAAAATGAAAAGATATGAATGAAATGAGATGAAATATTAATGCTATGATTCCTTAAGTAATGTTTTCTATACCGATGTGCATAATAAGTGCTTATGGAATAGTTGTTAACTATACTTGTGGCGGTCCCTCATATACTGTTGTCTCCCACCGTTGGTAAGTGGCAACTAGACAACTCAATTGTCCACACCCTCTTTGGACATGGGTCATCTCGTAAGAGAATAGTGTATTAAGGTAACAAGATGAATCAAGGTAAACCAGAGCAAAGGCATTAATTTCTATGGACAACCATACTCCTAAGCAAGTGTGATATTCACAAGATATCCCGTATGTCACTTTGGGGTCAAGAAATTTAAAACACTATACCTATCTATATCATGAGTGATCTTGAGGAAATTAAATCTTAACGGGCGGTGCATCCTAAGATGTTATTGCCTCCACAAATCACTTATAGCAAATAGCCTACTAGTTCTACCCACGGACTTATCAGGCCCAGGGACGAGTAGAGACTAATGATAAGTTTTGTGACTCTATGAATCCCTAGTAAATTCCTCAACAATGGATTGGGCGTTTCCAATCACTAGAATAATATCATGAATAGAACGATGTAAAGAGAAAGCACAAACATATTAATTAACAAGAACACACAACACTTCAATTAATCAAATCATCATAATATTAATAAAAGGGGGTTCAAGCCATGTTACAACCCATCACGGAGATCATGATGGGGAAGTATGAAGGAGTAGCGGGGATGGACATGGTGATGATGGCATGGTGATGGTGGCGTCGGTGTGGTGATGGTGGCATCCTCATTCTCGTCCTCTTCTTGCTTGGATGGCTTGATGGTGTTGATGGAGATCTAGATCTTGGTGGAGCTGTAGAGGCTATGGAGGCGGCACGGCGGCACGGCGCTGCCATGGAGGCGGTAGATGGGATCTAGATCTTGTATATGGTGTATTGTGGCTTCCTTGGGTCCTCCCTCCTTTATATAGGCCTTGGGGGTTCCCTAGGGTTCCCCCAATAACGTCATATAACTTAGGGAAGGTTCTGGAGCTTTTCTGGGGAGAAATCCCGTCGTTTCAGACTCTTTTTACAACTATACGGGTGCAACTATACGGCCAGAATTATTGCTTCGGTCGTATTATTGCTCATTAAACCGTTTGTACCCTTTAGTATTTGGGTCGCTATTTCTTCATACAAACTCCGTTTTGGGTGTTCTTGGCTCGTTGAGTTCGTAACATCGAGGGCTACAACCCTATGGCGTTGGATATTTATTTTGATAAGTTGCAAAAATTCACTTTTCCAACACCTCAAATGGCTAAGTCTGGTCCCTGCAGCTCCTCCATACTATGCTCTCTTTGTTCCTTTTGCCTTTTTTATCCATAATCATCATCAACACCTACACACATGTCAAAGACAAGGAAGAGGGATAAAATTCTACCTAAACTACTAAATGTCCAAAGCTCATAATGAATTTAATAAAAACAAGTAATCATGCATATCAGGCATACCAAAAGTTAGATGGAGCATGATATGATAGGTAAATGACACAATTTATATTGCTAAAAAGTGTTGTATTATCACAACCATCAACTTTCCCAAGCTAGATCTTGCTCGTCCTCGAGCAAAATGGATCGATAACTTAATGGATGTGATCTTACTTATCATTGGAAATCAATCCTTGTTTTTCCTGCAAGCTCGAAGCAAGAGAGCACATAATCATACAAGGCAATATAAGCTCAGTTATATTATTCCAAACCACTAGAGATTAGTCAAAAACTTTTATGCCCCATGTCAAAGTTAAATCTAACTTGCAAGTAAACTTGTGATCCTTCTATATGGACTTTATTGTATTTTATATTTTTATTTGTACAAGGAAAACTGAACACGATTAGTTGTCAATCATAAATAGAAATAGAGTTTTCCAATGTTTCCCACTCATGCCATCTATTAAAGTCTCTCAAGTGCAAACTTCGATTGTTGTGCTCAGAGAAAATATATTTCTTAGTAACGAGACCATGCCAAAAGAGTGGTATATGTTCAATCAAGACTGTGCAGGCTAGGAAGGACACTCGTGACCAATACCAAGGTTTCCCTTTTTGGTATAATGATTTCTCATAACGGTCGGAGGAGTATTCCGACTTTTTCTTTTAACGCAGGCCCATGAGAATACCAATGCATACCCAAATATAGCATTTTTGCTACATATGTTGGGCAACTCTTAGCCAAACTCCAAGAGTTTCCTCTTTTTAGGATTGTCCAAAGGCCAGCAGATTTGTTAGCATCCCATGTTGTTCGACAGTAGCACAAGACACGCATAAAGGAATATCTCACTTTGATTTCCAAGAAAAAAATTTGGCATATGTAATCTCGAAACTTTGAAACATCATTTCTTATTTGACAACTCACTTAGTAAGCATCTATTAAGACCATCATTTCCAACACTATGGGGTCATGCTACTCCATAACCATTCACTTAAGACAATTCTGAACAGTGACAACTAGCAAGTTTCGAATAACTTCTTTATTTTTATTTTTCTTTTAAAAATGTAGAGAACATGGCAATGTATATTTAGAGGATCACGATATTTTTCACAGGCTAGATAAAAGTTGAGCAAGGCGCATCAAAGCTATGGCTTGTCTCCTATGCGGCCTAACATGAGCAAGTATATCCCTTATATAAATATGAAAAAAATCTCACCTAAGCAAGCATTCAAAAACAGAGGGATACACAATAGCATGAAAACTTTTCAAGATAAAGAAATTTGCACAAGACTCTACGCATGCAAAATAACCTCCCCAAGCTAAACTTGAGAAGATCATGAAAACAAAAGAGAAAATGCAGTTATCAAAAGAGAGTATAAGAAGTGGTTACCTCCCCAAGCTTAAGTTAAAGCAAGGTTGACACACTTTATCGTTGAGGTGCTTTTAACCTCTACTTTGATGGACAAAGAACCTTTGCTTCAATGAATGTTTCATGATCCAGTGTATGCCTTCCTTAAGAACCTGGTAGGAACAAAACTAGAAGGACAACAAAATATTTTTGTGTTTTCGAAGACACGGGTTTAGCTCACATGTGATAAGAAAAAAACAAGTTCCACTGAGTTGGTTCATCAACCTAAACACCACACTTAAGTCAATAAACTAATTCTGGAAGTGCGCTTCTCCAAGATTGTGATGAAGTGTAAGTGAGACAAAATATGAAACATGAGTGTGCAACCCCTATGTGCTTATTTAGAAGAGGTTCGAGTTGGAAGGTTTTACCAGACACTGATTGTTGAAATGTTGAATGAAGCAACCAAGTGGATCATGCGAGTGTTTGCATGGTTGGCACTACCGTACCGTCGTCACACAAGATTCAAGTCGCTACAAAAGTAACACACAAAATAAAAGACAACGGTTTGGTGTACGAACGAAGTTCATTCACCCAACTAATGAAAGAAAACGAAAAGAAAACATGAACTACTAAAGAGAGTTACAACTTAAGAAATTTCTAAGATAGAACTTTATTATTTACATACGCTCGGCTTCTCTAAAACATGGAAGAAGCTCCAAGGTGGTGTTTCAAGGTTTCTAGAAGAAGAAAGAATAAAATTTTGCACAATGGTTACCTTCCAGCTGGTGTTTGAGGGGTTTTCCCAACTATACGGGCGAAACTATACGATTAGAACAATGTATTCCCGCCGTATAGTTGGCCTGCTATCAAAATATTAGGGTTTCCACCTGCCGGTGTAGCTATACGACCAGAACTATACAGCAGAAAAATGTGTTCCTGCCGTATAGTTGGTCATCAAACCCTCTCCACCTGGAAAAGAAATTGTACGAAAGCATCGACATCTATACGACCGGCACTATATGGCTAGAATTTTTATTCCCGCCGTATAGTTGGTCGTTAAACCATTAGTATTTTTGAAAGAAAATTTTCGATGGCAAAAATATCTATACGGCCGGAATTTTTATTCCAGCCTTATAGTTGGCCGTTAAACTCCCTATAGCCATAAAAAAAATCCGTTTCTTCAAGAATTATTTCTTATCCTAAAACTTAACGAAACACCATGTTTTGACAGAAAAATGGCAGATTAAATTTTTGACGAACATTTAGCATGTATAAATCAAGATTTAAGTACAACCGAGTTTATGCAACATATAGTAACAATAAATTCTACCTTTTAAAACCTTCAACAAGATTACTCTAATAGCAAGACATGCGAAGAATAAAAGTGCCAATGCAACATGAATGCAACTAGATTCAAGACACAAAACTAAGAAAGACACCTAATGACTTTCGGGTTGCCTCCCCGGAAGCGCTCTCTTTGAAGCCATAAAACCAAGCTAGATCCCAAGGGATATCGACTCGAGGTGAGGTTGTACATACCAGCTTGGAGCATCTTGAAGTAGAGTTCAGACAGAGTCGTACCCACTTACGGTTCATCGGCATCATGTAGATGAACAAGTTCTCGCTTTCAAGCGAGTGTTGATGCACCAAGCTTGGTGAACATGCCTCCGTGTATAGCTGCAATGAGAGGATTTGAGATTCATATAAAATTCTTAAATCTTTACCTTGGTTGCCTGTGTAGGGGAAGACTTCATAGTATTCTTCCTTCATAGCAGGGAGTTCAGGACCCTGCATGTTAGTATAGCAAGGTTCTATCTCTAGTTCATTATTATTAATGATCTCCATATGAGTGTCTAAGCACGAGGCCTTCATAGAACAATTATCAACAGTTTTAGCATCATAAAAATCACTACTAGAGTGAGAGGCATCACAAACAAATGTTGTAGTGTTACTCTCTTGGTTAACCTCACCTTTTTGTTCCTCCTTTTCATCAGCTAGTGTTTTAATAGCAATGATAGAATCAAAAGTAGGAGTCGAAGGTGTGAGCGGGTGATCAATCCATTCTTCCTCCTCTTCCTTGTGCTCCTTTTCCTCTCCACTTAAATTATTTTTGCAAAAGAGGAATATGAGGTATACTAAATTAATAACTCCATCAAGTGCTTCACTTTCAATATCAATACTTCCTAGTCTAAATACCATTTCAGATGCACCTTTGAAAAGAATGTATTCTAGTACTTATAAACTAGCATACGATTTATCTCGATTATAATTTGCTAGAGTTGGATTGTTGGAACACTTACATTGAAAATTAAGGTGGTCATCTATTATACAAATTGTGCAATAAGATCCATCATTAGCACGTAACCATAATGAATGCCCTTCCAATTCGTCCAGCAATTTCTTTATCATCTCATGTCTAGCAACCAGGCTTGATGAACTTGAATTATTTATCTCCTCCAATGCTTGTATTATATCTTAAACATGGTTAGTAGCAACAATTTTTAGAAATTTTTAGTTTTGTAATTTTCTTTTTGTTTTCAATAGAAAATAAAGCAGTAAGATATTAGCAACAAACGAAAATAAACTATGTGCGAGTACATAACCAAATGCTTTGCTCCCCGGCAACGGTGCCAATTTGATGGGTTAGGGTTCCTGCACCAAAAGAGTTTGAAGAGTTTGTCCCGATGGGAGCTCGGCGAACACGACCCCATGGCCACGTTGTCAATGCGGCCACGTTCGCACCCAAACCATGGTTTCGAAATAGCCTATTCTATAAGTTGCTAGGGTAAATGAATTTAAGATGTTTTTTAATAACTACTACTAAGACTAGAAGAAAACTAGAACAAAAGTAAAACTGAAAAGATATGAATGCAATGAGATGAAATATTAATGCTATGATTCCTCAAGTAATGTTGTGTATATCGGTGTGCATGATAAGTGCTTATGGAATAGCTGTTAACTATAATTGTGGTGGCCTCTCATATACCGTTGTCTCCCACCCTTGGTAAGTGGCAACTAGACAACTGAATTGTCCACACCCTCTTTGGACATGGGTCATCTCGTAAGAGAATAGTGTATTAAGGTAACAAGACGAATCAAGGTAAACTAGAGAAAAGACATTAAGTTCTATGGACAACCGTGCTCCTAAGCAAGTGTGCTAGTAACAAGATATCCCGTATGTCACATTGGAGTCAAGCAATTTGCAACACTATACCTATCTATATCATGAGTGATCTTGAGGAAATTAAATCTTAATGGGCGGTGCATCCTAAGAGGTTATTGCCTCCGCAAATCACTTATATAAAATAGCCTATTAGTTCTACCCAGGGACTTGTCAGGCCCATGGACGAGTAGAGACTAATGATAAGTTTTGTGACACTCCGTGAATCCTAGTAAATTCCTCAACCATGGATTGGATGTCTCTAATCACTAGAATAATATCATGAATAGAACAATGTAAAGACAAAGCACAAACATATTAATTAACAAGAACACACCACACTTCAATTACTCAAATCATCATAACATTAATAAAAGGGGGTTCAAGCCATGTTACAACCCATCATGGAGAGATGATGGGGAAGGATGAAGGAGTAGCGGCGATGGAGATCGTGATGATGGCGCGGTGATGGTGGCATCAACGTGGTGATGGCGGCATCCTCCTACTCCTCCTCTCTTTGCTTGGATGGCTTGATGGTGTTGATGGATATATAGATCTTGGTGGAGTTGTAGAGGCTATGGAGGCAGCATGGTGGTAAGGCGCCACCGTGGAAGCAGTAGATGGGATCTAGATCTTGTATATGGTGTATTGTGTATTCGTTGGGTCCTCCCTCCTTTATATAGGCCTTGGGGGTGCCCTAGGGTTCCCCCAATACCGTCATATGACCTAGGTCGCCATTTGTTGCTCGTTAAACCGTCTGTACCTACCGTCATATGACCTAGGTCGTCATATGACCTAGGCCCTGGGGGTGTATTGTTGCTCGTTAAACCGTCTGTACCCTTTAGTATTTTGGTCGCCATTTCTTCATACGAACTCCATTTTTGGTGTTGTTTGGGTTGTTGAGTTTGTATCGTCGAGGGATACAACCCTATTGTCTTGGATCTTTATTTTGAGAAGTTGGAAAATTTAGTTTTCCAACACCTCAAATGGCTAAGTCTGGTGCATGCAGCTCCTCCATATTGTGCTCTCTTTGTTCCTTTTGCCTTTGTTTTATCCATAATCATCATCAACACTTACACACGTGTCAAAGACAAGGAAGATGGATAAAATTCTACCTAAATTACTAAATTTCCAAAGCTCATATTGAATTTAATAAAAACAAGTAATCATGCATGTCAGGCGTAACAATAGTTAGATGGAGCATGATACAATAGGTAAATAACACAATTTATATTGCTAAAGAGTATTGTATTATCACAGCCATCAAAGTGTAATCCTAAAAGTAGAGATTTATTAATCACTTAAATAATTTAATTTTGTGCCACTAACATCCATCGAATTTGGAGACCCTCTCCCCCTCGACAATCGTGGTCCCGATGCTATGATTGTTCAGATAGTAGTGGCACAACCACCATTTAGGATTCAACTAGTGACTCGGCCGTGTCCAAACCTCAAGTCACGATACATTTTACTTCGAGAACAGGGGTAGACTATTTTTCTCGACAAGTTCCACGCACATAGCTCCAGAATTTAATCGAATTAGATATATAATTTCAAGTTCAACACATTATTATGCTTTTTCATTGCCAGCCTTCTTCCCCTGCCTGGGTGCCAACTTTCTTGCCTTCATGTCCCATGGCTTCTTCATTGCCTACCTTCTGCCTCTTCCTGGGTGCCAATTTTCTTACATCACGTACTCTGCATCTTCAGGTCAAGGGAAGTCAGGCCAATCAGCAATAGAATCGTGTCTTGCATCATCACTCCACTCGTTTTGATTTTCTTCCCGCGACAAAATCACTGAGTCGGCAATCATGTTTCTTACCTTACGCTTCCTGTCAAAGAAACATGACATGGATAACTACCTAATATCTATAGAGTAAAGAAACAAATTGAAGGCACCATCTCATACCTAGGTTTGGGAGCATTAAGGGGATAGCTCGCTGCTCTATGGCCTATAAGATGGCAGCTCTTGCATCATGGTTTTTCCCTTATTACTACCGCTAAAAGCTGAACTTGTCTTCTCGAGAAAATTCTTAAACCTCTTCACCTGAGGTCTTCCTTTGACCCTTTTTGTAATTGGTTAGCGCAGCTCGAAACTCAGTTGGACTTGAAGCCACTGAGATGGGTCTGTACAGGGCTCAATGGAACTAGTGTACACATCTCTAAACTTTTATAGAGAGAAGTAGTCAGACAAATATTGATCCAAACTTGGTAGAGATCTTTTCTTCACCAAGAAGACCAAGGCGTGGTCGCATGGTTTCCCGGTATGATGCCACTTTAAGCAGGTGTATTCTTGCTGCTCGATGTCCACAACATCCCTATGGCCATTATTGGACATATCGACCACCTCACAACTGCTGTTGTTTGACTAGACAACCCTAAGATGACCAAGTCCTCAGCTTCTCTTATCCAGTTGTTGTACAACATGCAGTAGCATATGTACTCTAAATCTCCGACCGATCTATCTCATTATAATTAACAACTTCATGATCATACCCTATATGCTGTCCATCAACATATGAATAGGACGACCTTTTATGTCCTTCACAAAGTTATTCAAGCATTCGGCTAGGTTGGAAGGGTTGAATTGACTCATATTCCATAGATGCGAATGATCGGCGGCTAAGTACTATGGAAGATCAAGGGCTTCCGCAAAAATCTTGCTCATGAAATATTCGCTGCTCCGATATTTGTAAGCTCTAGCAATAGGAAACGTGTAACCAAATATGCAGCTTATGTACTGTATGTATAAGTTGAGCATCAGATGGGCATGGCATTCTCTATCTTCATCTTGCGGGAACACCTCCTTCACTACATTCGTCAACCCTTTACATGCATTTGTGGATATAGCCAATGGATCCATGTTCCCTATTGATCTCCTGAGCTGCCTCATAAACTAGACCTAGTTTTCCATTGTTTCTATATCGAATAACCCGAATGTCACTAGGAACATCTAGTTGTGACCATCAAGCACTATCGCAGATGTCAGGAAGCATTTCCATTTGACAGTTAGGACATCGATGTCTACACTCAGATATGGCCTACATCTGTCCTTGAATCCCTAGATGCAAGGTTTAAGTGCCATGATAAAATCTGTTGAAATAAGTTTTCCCACCTTTTGATTTAGTGTCAATCTCCACAACACTCCCCGGACACCTTGCTTGTACCTCAGCCTTGAAGTTGTACAACATCCTAAAGCTATTTGTCCAATCCCCATGCAAGACTTTCATAGCTTTCTCTTTATCTTTCCAAACCATTTAATACGGTAGGACAATGTTGTATTTAGTTGCAAGGCTAGTCTGAATATTCTTCATGGTATCCTTAGAGTTATCCTTTAGTATGGACATAGCTTGTAAAGCCACCCACTGTTTGGGGGATAACCCCGGGTAGGGTCATGCCAGGGTATAAAGGCCATGTTAGCCGAGGTACAGCAAGGTCAAAGCGAAAGCTGGCCGAGTCATGTCAAGGCAAGCCGACTTATGGGGTGACCTGACCTGAAGGATGTTCGTCTAACATTTTCCTGGCCGACATAAAACGTATGTTGTCTGGCTTCTTGTAACTTGTTTGCAGGTACCCATAGGGCAAGGAGGGGCAGGATCTCCCTAGAGAGGGTCGGCCATTTTTACTAAGGGAAAACCCTAGAGAGTTAGTTGTGGGTAGTAAGAGCACTAGCCTCCTTCCATGAACTGCTCAAGGAGCCCTTGTAATCCACCATTGATAAGAGATAAATACAAGCATTTGTGTGTGGAATCGTCACACTATCCCTCCTTGGGTTCCTCTAGTTCACATTGGCCCCATCTTTAGAATATACATGGCATCTGCCGTGCCACCACCATGACAGTTGGCGCCCACCGTGGGGCTCACGACTCTAGAAGGAGTGAAGATTCGGATGGGAAATATCATCGGCACCGACAAAGGCATTGTCTCCAGGCTAGTTCAGCTCTTTGGAGCGCCGGACTACGTTAGCGACAATGTTGGTAGCTTCGGCAGGCGCCCTTCGCCGCGCAACAGCATCTTCATCAAGCTGGGCGCCCACAAGATTTATGTCGGTGTCTACGAGTCCTACGTTCACCCGCAGCACGTCGTCAAGGGAGGTGAACCACCTCTCAGCGCAGCTCGCGTATCACTCGTCCCGCTAGCTACGCTGAGGTCATGATGATGGCGCCAGACGCAGGAGTAAGCAAAGATCCAGCGCCAGATCCGGATGCTACGCCAAAGGAGGCAAGATGATTCCCTCCACTAGAGAGGCCAGGAAATGTAATGCAGCAGGAAATAGATAACTTAGCTACTCCCATAGCACTAGCAGTAAATCCAGCTCAGGCATAGGCCGAGCTAGAGGAGACTAGGCCAAAATGTTAGATGGTGCAAAGAAAGTTGCTGAGTTACAGCAGTCACTGAACATCACTTTGCATGAGTACGCAATAGCAAATCGTATAGATGGTGTAAAGATTAGAGGCCGAAACTTAATCACTGAGATAGACAAGGAATATGTGCCTAAGCCAGGGCAAACAACTACACTAGTAATAGCAGGGATGGAAAGGTACAGTATCCGGGCGAAAAACCTTAGGGATCTAGAGGCACCAGCGTCCGAGTTAAAGGGTATAACCGGAGAATACTGGGAGAGGCAGCTGGGGAGAGTAAACCACTTAGTAAGGGTGGCGAATAAGCAGAATGAGGAGATACACAAAGCAAACCCAACGATACCTGGAGGATCACACCTAGTTCATTCAGTGAGGGGTAACCCAGCGAAATCCGCTGGGGCTGCACCATCGCCTCATGATGGTCCTAGAAGAGAGGAAGTGGTAACCGCGGCAAGAAAGGAGAAGCAGATGGTCCCGTATGACCCGGTAAGGGCAGGGAAAGGAAAGGAGGTGCAAGTTGATGAGGGTCATCACAGTGCCAGCCGGGGTGAAGCTAGCCAACGTAACTATTGGTCAAGGAAATAATGCCAACGGCAATGTTGAACAGTGTAATTCGGTAGGAGCAGGGCAAAATGTACCTCGGCAACAACAACATCAATATGCACCTCGGCAGGAGAGAAGTGCTAGCACAACAATGCAGCAACAATATGCTCGTCCGAGTCAAGATAGATATAATGATGGTTACTCGGCGATGGCTTATGCCAGATTTCCTAGGCCGTAGCATCGTGTAATTGGATCAAGACTAGGAAACACAAACTTGCAGCCGGATGATGCAAGGTTGAAGTTGGACCGAATCTATAGGTCGGAAATGATCGAGTTGCAAGGTCCTCCGGGTCCAACATGCTTTGGATCTCGGATTATGAGAGAACCACCTATGGCGAACTTCTAGTTAGCCAGAGGAATGAAAACGTATGACGGCAACACAAAGCCAGATAATTGGCTCATTGACTATGCAACATCAGTGAACATTGCTACGAGAAATTTGACATGGGCTGTGAGATATGTACCACAGATGTTGGAGGGGCCAACAAGGGTCTGGTTGAACAATTTGCTGGCAGGAAGTATTAATTGTTGGTTAGATTTTGAGGAGTTATTCATTAGCAACTTCTTGAGCACATACAAGAGGCCAAATAGGCCACAGACTTTAGCATTATGCAATCAGAGACCGAATGAGTCGGACTGGGAGTGCTTGACTCGTTGGTGTAATGTGCGCAATTCCTGTGAAGGGGTAACTGAATCACAAGCTATCGCGTGGTTCGCCCAAGGGTGTAGATTTGGGAGTATGTTGTGGCAAAGGTTGCAGAGAGACATGCCAACTACCTTGGCAGAAACGATTCAGATCACTGATTCATATGCCTTGGGTGATCCAACACAACCTCGGCTAATGTCAAGTGAGTCAAATGAGGAGTAGTACAATAGAGATGGTTCCAGGTCATCCTGGAGAAATGATTTACGAGGTAAAAGAAGAGATGACCGGCCGAATTACCAGTACAGCTCGCAGCAAGTGGCAGCCATGGATCGAGATTAGCCCAATGCTGGTGCCAGCCAGCATCAGAAAACTAGAGGGCAACAACGGCAACAGAGGAATGATGGCAAGAAAACTTGGACGCCAGAATAGAAGAGACAGTGGCAGGAAAAGAAGGACAAGCCGAGATACACATATGAGTCTAAGTTGGATCAGCCGTGCAAGTTCCATATGCCAAGTCTGAATAACCCAGCGAATCATACAATCCGGCAATGTGAATGGATGAAGAAGATAGAGCAAGGTGGCTCGGGGAATGCTCAGGCACCTCGGCATGAAGCACCTCAGCATGATGGACCTCGGCATGAGCCACCTCAGAACAATGCTCCTCAGCAGCAGCAGCAAGAGCTTACTGGGGGAAATGGACAGCAATTAATGTTGCCTCCACCTCGACCGAGGTATGAGAACCATGAGAGAACGGATGCAGTGCATCAGCTAAATAATCAGCAACAGCAAGACCAAGGGTATCACGCCAATGACAATAGGAATGAATACAGAGAGCATCACCAGAGTGTTGGGCCACGCAGAGATAAACAAAACTTTTTCCCTACGCGGTGATCCCAAGATCCAGCTCAGGTAGAAGGCCACAAGGATTACCGCAAGACGCGCAGTTGCAGAATCGATGAAGCACGTCACTTGATGTAGTGCATTTCTCACGATCCATTCCAGTTCCACGCCTCACAATCCGTTTTGGTTCCACGATCGTCGAAGAGCTGAACGTACAACACCTCTGCCAGTATACAGACGTATGAGGAGGAGCGACGATGGTGGACTGCTAGGTCCGGTACGGCGGCGACATAACGGACTAGGGCTAGGGTTTCCAACACATGGAGTGACCTCACGTTGTGCTCTAAGCACCGGCGCCCCAACTTATATAGGGAGTGAAAGTGGGCTCCAATCACTTGTGGCCCATTCACTAAAAGGCCTATATTAGCCAATTCAAGTCCAACTTACTAACTAAGTCCATGTCCCTATTTGGGTCCAACCCAAATAGATTTCCTATTTGGGTCTAACCCAAACTTGCTCCCGCTATTAAGTGTGTGACCCGACAGGCTCATGGTAACCCGGACACGATTCCGAGTCTCACTCATGATCGATCAGTCGATAGCGGCCCCTAGCAGAACGTGCCGACTCCCAAGTACCAATAAGTCATGACGATATACCTTTCCAATGCGACTTTCGTCTAAGTCCCTTTTACCTCACGATATACCTTGTCGAACTATAGGAAAATGATTGTCATCCCTTAAATAGTTCGACTCTCTTTCTCGATCCGAGATAAGTGATTCATCCTACTAACTCTTAGTCGGTTGCCTCGGTTGACACTTAACCGAGACGCGCATGGCCATGCTTTCTGAATCATATCTTCCAGGAGGGCCCAGAGAATATCTCTCCAAACGGAGGGGCAAAATGCCATCTTGGTCATTCACATCACACATCTTGATTCACAATCGACCCGAACTCCGCCTTTATAACTGCCCGTTGACGGAACAACATTTGACAGAACCTAAGTCGGTGATCCTCAACTCAGACTGTGCAATAACCTCAGGTCTAAGGATTACATTGATTGAGACATGCAAATGATGACTTGTTCATTGCATCTCAATATGGGTCAGTCCGACTCGTTAAACTCTTTAGCTGAATCCGTGTAAGTCGGAATAGCATCTCCATGCCCATGACAAGTGGAACCTAGTCATCTGCAGACTTTCACATTGGTCTAAGTTGTGTGTCCAGCACAACCTTAATGACTAAGGAAAATTAGTATGAACAACATGAATATATAGTTCCACAATCGAATCACATATTCGATGATACATATCAGCAGTTCATACATGGATCATGACTCTATGAATACATTGGGAAATATCATCAATCATGATTGCCTCTAGGGCATATTCCCAACACAGAGTTACTATGTGTTCACCACTAAGGAAACTGATAGAAAGAGCTTGCAACACCGACATATGGAGGTGAATGCGGTAATGCCAGCTGTGACAAGGTATATGCCTTGGGAGGAACAGGAAATCACTTGGAGCATCAAGGATCACCCAGGCTCATGCCGACACCTAGATCATATGCACTGCTACTAGATCCGACATTCATTGGGACAAATATCAGTGTGAGGTTTTCCAAGGTGCTGATAGACAATGGCAGTAGCATTAACATCATGTACAAGGATATCATGCACAAGTTGGGAATATCGGAGAACATGCTCCAAGCGACGAAGACAACTTTCAATGGCATGGTGTCGGGTATCTCGTGTGAGCCCATTGGCAAGGTCCAGGTTGATGTGTTATTCGGTACAAGGGACAACTGTTGGACTGAGAATTTGGAATTTGAGGTTGTGAACCTAGAAAGTGTGTATCACGCGTTACTCGGCAGGCCTGTTCTGAACCAGTTTATGTCAAGTACTCAAATCATTTACTTGAAGATGAAATTTCCCAGGCCAAGGGGAGTGATCACCATAGTTGGGGACTTCAGGCGTTCCATTGAGTGTGCTTTAGCCGGGTCTAACCTGGCCGAATCACTTGTGATTGCTCAGGAGAAAAGGAAAATCTAGGAAGTGGCAGCATTGGCTCAGTCCACGCAGTAGCACATGTCGGCTCTAACTAACCTGCATGGGAGTGTCCCATTTCAAGCGACAAAGGATCAAAGAAAGTGCCTATTGATGATCAGTTCGCAGAGCGCACTGTAACCATTGGTGTTGGGTTAAGCGACGGAAAGTAAAGCGAGCTCGTCAACTTCCTCCATGAGATTTGGGATATCTTTGGTTGGTCTATAGAGGACCTACAAGGTTTGCTGAGGGAGTTGGCTTAGCACTCTTTGAATGTAAGATCTGGAGCAAAGCCAGTGAAGCAACCTCTCTGCCGCTTCAACGAAGATAGAAGAAAACTCATTCGAGATGAGATAGCTCGGCTCCTTGTCGGCGGGTTTATCATGGAAATGCTTTACCTGGATTGGCTCTCTAATCCGATGCTCGTGGAGAAGAAATAGGATGATCCGAATGTGGCAGTGGTGTGGTGTATGTGTATCGATGACACGAACCTGAATAAGGCATGTCCGAAAGATCCATACCCACTACCAATGATAGACCATGTCATAGATTCAACTACTGGGTGTGAGTTATTGTCATTCATAGATGCATATTCTGGTTTCCACCAGATACCTTTGAACCTGGATGATCAAATAAAGACTGCATTTATCACCCCGTATGGGGCTTATTGCTATTGTACTATGCCGTTTGGTTTACGTAATGTAGGAGTAACGTATCAACGATGCATGCAAAAATGTCTACATGATCAAATTGGTCAAAATATTAAGTTTATTTGGATGATGTTGTAATAAACACTAAGGAAAGCAAAACGCTCCTTGATTATATCCGACAAACATTCGCGAACCTAAGGAGGTTCCGAATGAAGGTTAATATGGAGAAATGTACCTTCGGTGTGCCGGCCGGGAAGTTACTCGGTTTTCTCGTATCCAACCGAGGTATCAAGGCCAACCCTACAAAAATCTGAGCCATAGAGAGAATGGAACTGCCGAAGTGTCTTAACAATGTGCAGAAGCTCACCGGTTGCCTGGCATCATTAAGTCGGTTCGTATGTCAGCTGGGAGAGAAGGCGTTGCCCCACTACCAGTTAATGAAAAAGTTAAATAAATTTGTGTGGACACCGCAAGATGGTAGTGCATTTCATGAACTAAAAAACATGCTAGCCTCTGTGCCAATGTTAGCCTCGCCACTATCCAAAGAGCCAATGTTTCTCTATATAGGAGCGACTAACAGAGTCGTAAGTGCAGAGATAGTGGTGGAGTGTGATGAAGAGGGTAAGTCGGTGCAGAGGCCAGTGTACTACCTAAGCAAGGTATTGTCAACATCGAAGCAGAATTACCCTCACTATCAGAAAATGGCATATGGCGTATACATGGCGGCCAAGAAGATCAAGTATTACTTTGAGGAACATCCCATAAAAGTGATATGTGAAGCACCCATATCCGAAATAATGAGCAACAAAGATGCAAGTGGCCGGATTGCAAAATGGGAAATTGAGTTAAAGGAAGGACTACCGGCTAGGAAGTGGTAGCATTGGCTCAGTCCACGCAGTAGCACATGTCGGCTCTAACTAACCTGCATGGGAGTGTCCCATTTCAAGCGACAAAGGATACAAAGAAAGTGCATATTGATGATCAGTTCACAGAGCGCACTGTAACCATTGGTGTTGGGTTAAGCGACGAAAAGTAAAGCGAGCTCGTCAACTTCCTCCATGAGATTTGGGATATCTTTGGTTGGTCTATACAGGACCTACAAGGTTTGCTGAGGGAGTTGGCTTAGCACTCTTTGAATGTAAGATCCGGAGCAAAGCCAGTGAAGCAACCTCTCTGCCGCTTCAACGAAGATAGAAGAAAACTCATTCGAGATGAGATAGCTCGGCTCCTTGTCGGCGGGTTTATCATGGAAATGCTTTACCTGGATTGGCTCTCTAATCCGATGCTCGTGGAGAAGAAATAGGATGATCCGAATGTGGCAGTGGTGTGGTGTATGTGTATCAATGACACGAACCTGAATAAGGCATGTCCGAAAGATCCATACCCACTACCAATGATAGACCATGTCATAGATTCAACTACTGGGTGTGAGTTATTGTCATTCATAGATGCATATTCTGGTTTCCACCAGATACCTTTGAACCTGGATGATCAAATAAAGACTGCATTTATCACCCCGTATGGGGCTTATTGCTATTGTACTATGCCGTTTGGTTTACGTAATGTAGGAGTAACGTATCAACGATGCATGCAAAAATGTCTACATGATCAAATTGGTCAAAATATTAAGTTTATTTGGATGATGTTGTAATAAACACTAAGGAAAGCAAAACGCTCCTTGATTATATCCGACAAACATTCGCGAACCTAAGGAGGTTCCGAATGAAGGTTAATATGGAGAAATGTACCTTCGGTGTGCCGGCCGGGAAGTTACTCGGTTTTCTCGTATCCAACCGAGGTATCAAGGCCAACCCTACAAAAATCTGAGCCATAGAGAGAATGGAACTGCCGAAGTGTCTTAACAATGTGCAGAAGCTCACTGGTTGCCTGGCATCATTAAGTCGGTTCGTATGTCAGCTGGGAGAGAAGGCGTTGCCCCACTACCAGTTAATGAAAAAGTGAAATAAATTTGTGTGGACACCGCAAGATGGTAGTGCATTTCATGAACTAAAAAAGATGCTAGCCTCTGCGCCAATGTTAGCCTCGCCACTATCCAAAGAGCCAATGTTTCTCTATATAGCAGCGACCAACCGAGTCGTAAGTGTAGAGATAGTGGTGGAGTGTGATGAAGAGGTTAAGTCGGTGCAGAGGCCAGTGTACTACATAAGCAAGGTATTGTCAACATCGAAGCAGAATTACCCTCACTATCAGAAAATGGCATATGGCGTATACATGGCAGCCAAGAAGATCAAGTATTACTTTGAGGAACATCGCATAAAAGTGATATGTGAAGCACCCATATCTGAAATAATGAGCAACAAAGATGCAAGTGGCCAGATTGCAAAATGGGAAATTGAGTTAGCTCCATATGCACCAAAGTTTGATAGGAGAGATGCAATCAAATCTCAAGCAGTGGCTGATTTCTTCGTGGATTGGGCTGAAATGCAATACGAACCACCTTTGCCAGACTCAAATTATTAGAGGATGCACTTTGATGGATCAAAGTTATAGGAAGGACTACCGGCTAGGGTATTACATACTTTGCCCAAGAAAGTTCAACTGAAGTACATTCTCCAGATCCATTTCATAGCATCGAACAATGTCGCCGAGTATGAAGCGCTTGTGCTTGGACTTAAGGTGGCAAAAGAAGTGGGAATACGTCAGATACAATGTTTTGGTGATTCGGATTTGGTGGTGAAGCAAGTGTCTGGCAATTGGGATGCCCTGGCCGCAAACATGGCCCTTTATAGATTCCATGGCCAAAAGATATGTGGGTTCTTTGAAGGATGCGAATTCCATCATGTACCTCGGCTTGAAAATGAAGCAGCTAACGTACTGTCTAAACTAGGGTCTTCTTGGCAGCCAATCCCGCAAAGAGTTGCTTTGGAGGAATTGATAAAACCATCTATTACACCCTCATAAAAATCCGAGTCAATCTATGTCCCGGTGCACTCCGGATCAGAAGCTACCCCAATGGATATTGACTGGGGAGCACCTCGGCGAACCCGGGGACTACTTCGGCAGACCTGGGGACTACCTCGCAGAATCCAGACACTGTTCATCTTGATCCTGCATGGGCCAAGCCAATTGCAATTGACGAGGAGATTTTCCCTGTTCGAGCTATACCTACATGGGCCAAGCCAATATTTGATTGAAAGATGGAACTTTGCCGAGTGACGAGATACTTTCAAGGCAAATCCAAAGAAGAGCAAAGGCATATACCATTATCGATGCCAAACTATACAAGAGTAGTTTTACAAGTGTTCTGTAGTGATGTGTTGACCCTGAAGAAGGGCTTGACATCCTCCGAGATATCCATTAGGAGGAATGTGGGCATCATGCTTCGTCCAGAGCCTTAGTGGCAAAAGCTTTCTGGCGTGGATTTTAATGGCCAAGTGCCTTGGAGCAAGCAGAAGATCTTGTAAGAAAATGCAATGGTTGTCAGAGGTACGCCACAAGGACACACATGCCTATGTCGGAGCTGAATATTATACCTATCACTTCGACATTTGTTGTATGGTCCTTGGATATGGTTGGCCCATTTAAGCCGGCAAAAGGAAACATGACCCATATCTTGGTCATGGTGGACAAATTTACCAAATGGATTGAAGTGAAGCCAATCAGGAAACGTGATAGGGCAACAGGTGTGACATTCCTCAAGGATATAATCTTGAGATACGGCTATCCTCACAGTATCATAATTGATAATGGCAAATTTTTTGTTGAAGGAGCATTTGAGAGATTCTGTTAAGAATAGAAGATCCGGCTAGATACTGCATCAGTAGACCACCCCGCGTCGAACGGACAAGTGGAAATATCCAATGAACTAGTTCTATCCGGGATAAAACCCTGGCTCATTGAGCCGCTACAAAGATCAGCGGGGTGTTGGATAGAAGAACTACCAGCGGTACTATGGAGTTTAAGAACAACTCTGAATTGAACAATGGGCTATACGCCATTCTTTCAGGTATATGGGGCAGAAGATGTATTACCAGCCGACATAGAGCATGACTCGCCCAGGGTCGCCCAATACACAGAGGCCGAAGTGCAAGAAACCCGCCAAAATGATGTTGATCTGCTGGAAGAAGCGAGAGAATTGGCCTTGTCCATTTCTGCCATATATCAGCAAAATATCTAATGCTACCATAGCCGGAAGTAAACCCCCGAGTCTTCCGGGAAGGTGATATGGTACTTCGGTTGGTATAGCGCACTACTAGCATGCATATGTTATCCCCTCCATGGGAAGGCCATTCATTGTAAGCAAAGTATTGCACAATGATTCCTATTATCTCATTTATGCGTAGCCAGAGGAGAAAAACAAGGTGGACAGGTTCTCCGAGGAATCTAAGTGTCCATGAAATGTAGCTCTACTTCGACTGTTTACACTTAGTGAAAAAGTGTATGTATCTCGAACTGTCATATGTCAGTATGTATGTCGGTATGTATGTCGGCAATGGGCTTAACAATGAAACTTCGGCACCCCGAGCAGGAACTCAGGGACTGCCTTAATAATAATTGTTCTTTCTGCATTTACCTTTTTTTATATGTCGGCTGGCTTAATTTACTTACACCTTAGCCAGATTAGTAGTGTATAGGCACCAAAAACCCAACTCTTCGACATGTTGTTGTCCAACAAGAGCTGTCTTCATGGCAAGCAAGAGAAAAAGTTTGGAATTGCTATGCATATGAAAAACGACTAAGGAAAGGAACATAATCGAGCCAATATTTGTTATTCGGACTAACCCCTGTATTTACATTATGTTGCATTGAATTATTTTGAGCTAATCCTAAAGTTCCAAGTATGGTTAAGTCAATTTTTGAACCTCGGACTTGTAAGTCGAAAACTGAATCAAGGTAGACGGGAGCCGAATCATAAAATTGGGGGAACAAGAAAATGGAACTCGAGGACTTCGCCCAAGTTAATCCAACTAAAAAACTTAGTAGTAGCAAAACATAACCATTGTGCTTAAGTACTTCTGCATCAGGCATACCGGGGATTTAACAAATGTAAAGTGTTTTTGGGATCAAGGGGCAGTAGGAGCCGGATCATCTGTTGTAGGTGGAGGCAAGTCGGAATCAGTCCGAGCAGCCTCGGTTTCTACCTCATCATCTGGGTTAGCTTCAGCAAAAATCGAGCCTTCTTCTTCTTTGCCGCCTAATCCATCTGAGACATAAGCATCATCGACAACATCGAGGAAACTCGGCCCTTCATTCCAACTATGGCAGCATGCGTACTAGATCTGGTGCGCATGCCGTCAAGGACCTTCAAGTCCAAGCCATCATACCAAGATAGCACAAAGCTTAGTGCCATGTCAGCTCCAGCATGCGTAGCGGATTCCCTCCAGAGGTTCAGTTGAGTCTCACACTCCATCAGTTTTGCAATAAAGGTTGTACCACCTCTAGGAGGGAGATCAGTAGGCCAAAGGGCATTCAAGATCTGGGCAGCTGCAGTCATGATGTCTGTGCCATAGTTCTTTATGGTTTCAGTTTTGGCAGCGATGCTCACCAGCATGTCCTCCATATCATAAGGAATAGGTTCGGCGTCAGGACCAACATGGGTGCCTCTCTTAAAGCGGAACTTGGTCACATCAGCAGTAGCAATGGCATCGCTCTGTGGAAATTTTCCTAAAATAAGACAAGTAACACAGTAAGTAACATCACGTGACCAAAAAAAATAAATGTTGGTGGAAGGAAAAAACTAATGAGAGATATAACTGAGAGGTAAAAGGTCAGCTTCATGAGACAATCATCATTACTTTTCTAGAGCTTCTTATATTTAGTGGTCCCCGGCTCAAGCTTCATGTCGGCTTCCTTCAACATATCAGAATTACCAAAGTGTCTTAACGATGTCCAGAAGTTCACTGGTTGCCTTGCATCGTTAAGTCGGTTCATATGTCGGCTGGGACAGAAGGCTTTACCCCTCTATCAGCTAATGAAAAAGGCAGACAAGTTCACATAGACACCACAGGTGTATCTTGCATTTCGAGAATTGAAAAAGATGCTATCTACCGCGCCAATCCTAGCTGCACCATTACCTAAGGAACCAATGTTGCTTTACGTAGCCACAACCAACCAAGTCGTAAGTGCAGTGATCGTAGTGGAGCGTGAAGAGGAAGGAAAGTCGGTGCAAAGACCGGTGTATTATTTGAGCGAAGTATTGTCAGCGTCAAAATAGAACTATCCTCATTATCAGAAGATGGCGTATGGCGTATATATGTCGGCCAAAAAGATCAAGCACTATTTCGAGGAACACCCCATCAAGGTGATATGCGAGGCTCCTATCTCAGAGATCATGATTAACAAGGATGCAAGCGGCAGAATAGCAAAGTGGGCAATCGAATTAGCCCCATACGCGCCACAGTTCGACAGAAGAGATGCTATCAAATCACAAGTTGTGGCGGATTTCTTTGTGGATTGGGCTGAAATGCAATACGAGCCACCCCTACAGGACTCCAATTATTGGCAAATGCACTTCGATGGATTGAAACTGAAAGATGGATTAGGCGCTGGGGTAGTGCTTACCTCACCCAAGAAGGATCAACTGAAGTATGTCCTACAGATCCATTTTAGTGCCTCAAATAATGTGGCGAAGTATGAAGCATATGTACATGGTGTCAAAGTGGCAAAGGAAGTGGGGATACGTCGGATACAGTGCTTTGGAGAATCGGATTTGGTGGTGCAGCAAGTGTCTGGAAATTGGGATGCCCTGGATGCTAACATGGCCTTGTATAGGTACCATGTCTAGAAGATAAGTGGGTTTTTCGAAGGGTGTGAGTTCCATCACGTACCTCAGAGAGAAAATGTGGCAGCAGATACATTGTCCAAGCTGGGCTCATCCCGGCAACCCATTCTGCCAAATGTGGCTTTGGAGCACTTGAGAAAACCGTCTATCACACCATCACCCGAATCAGATTAAATTTATATCCCGGCGCTCACCGGATGAGGAGCTGCACCTATGGAGATAGAATGGGGAAGCACCTCAGCAAACCCGGGGACTATTTTAGCAAACCCGGGGACTACTTTAGCAAACCCAGGGACTGTGCAGTTTGATCCGGCGGGAGTTATGTCGGTGGATGCAATGGAAGTGGACGAGGAACCATTTCCCGTTCGACCTATACCATCTTGGGCCAAGCCAATTTTTGATTTCCTAAAAGAGGGAATCTTGCCGGATGATGGAATAAGTTCGAGGCAAGTTCAAAGAAGGGCAAAGGCTTATACCATTATCAACGCCGAATTATACAAAAGGAGTGTGACAGCGGTACTACAACGATGCGTTGATCCGGAAGAAGGACTTGACATACTCCGGGATATTCACCAAGGGGAATGTGGCCACCATGCATCCTCAAGGGCCTTAGTAGCAAAAGCTTTCCGACACGGATTTTATTGGCCTAGTGCTTTGGAGCAAGCAGAGGACTTGGTGAGAAAATGTAACGGTTGTCAAATATACGCTGCGAAAACTCACCTGCCAATGTCGGAGCTGAAAACTATCCCAATTACATGGCCATTTGCTGTATGGTGCCTAGATATGGTAGGACAATTTAAGCCGGCCAAAGGAGGGATGGCCCACATGCTGGTCATGGTTGACAAGTTCACCAAGTGGATTGAAGTGAAACCAATTCGGAAATGTGATGGGGCAACAACATAAAGATTACTCAAGGATATAATCTAAAGGTACGGCTACCCCCATAGCATCATAACTGACAACTGGACAAATTTTTCTGAAGGAGCATTTGCGAGGTTCTGCCAGGAAAAGAAGATCCGGTTAGATGTCGCCTCAGTCGCCCACCCCGCGTCGAACGGGCAAGTGGAAAGATCCAACGGACTGGTATTGTCCGGGATAAAACCCCGGCTCATAGAGCCGCTGCAAAGATCAGCGGGGTGCTGGATAGAAGAACTACCAGCGGTACTGTGGAGTTTAAGAACAACTCCCAATCGATCAACGGGCTATATGCCATTCTTTCTGGTATATGGGGCAGAAGCTGTATTACCACCCGACATAGAGCATGATTCACCGATGGTCACCCAGTACACAGAAGCCGAAGTGCGCGAAGCCCGGAAAAATGATGTTGATCTACTGGAAGAACCAAGAGAACTGGCCTTGTCCATATCCGCCATATACCAGCAAAATCTCCGTCGCTATCATAGCCGGAAAGTAAACCCCCGAGTTTTTTGGGAAGGTGATTTGGTATTGAGGCTAATACAGCGCACCGCTGGCATGCACAAGCTATCCCCCCCATGGGAAGGCCCCTTCATTGTAAGCAAAGCTTTGCGAAATTATTCCTACTATCTTATTGATGCACAACCCCAGCAAAAGAACAAGGCGGACAGGTCCGGAGAGGAATCCAAAAGATCATGGAACATAGCACGGTTGCGTCCTTTCTACACCTAAGACGTGAATGTATCCGAACTACTCGTATGTCGCTATGTATGTCGGCAGTGAGCTTATCAATTAAAATTTTGCCACCCCGAGCAGAGACTCGGGGACTGTTATAACACTCGTCTTGTTTTCGTGTTTTTATGTCGGCTGGGTTAAGTCGCTTATGTCTTAGTTGGATTAGTAAGTTGTTAGCACGAAAAACCTAACTCTTTGACCTTGCTGCTGTCCAACAAGAATTGGCTTCATGGCAAGCAAGAGAACAAGTTTGGAATGGCGAAGCACATGAAAAAGCAACTAAGGAAAAAGAGCTTAAGCGGGCCGACATTGGTTTTTTGGCTAACCCTTAGTCTATTTTCTTCACTAAGGCGCTGAATCATTTTGAGCTAATCTCAAGGTTTCAAGTATTGTTAAGTCAAGTTTTTGAACCTCGGACTCGTAATTCAAAAAACTGAATCAAGGTAGATGCGAGCCGAGTCAAAAATTGGAGGAACAAGAAAATGAAACTTGGGGACTTCGCCCACGATAATCCGGCAATAAAAACTTAGTTCGAAACATAAAACTGTAGCACAAACAAACCAAAGTGTTAAAGTACATCTGCGCCCGACATTCTAGGGATCTGATAAATGTGATTGATTGTTTTTCAAGGGGCAGGAGCAGCAGAGGAATCATCTGCGGAGGAGGGAGGTACTCCGAAGTGTGTAGGAGGAGCGCTAGCCTCGGGTTCGTCCTCTGGGTCAACTTCGTTATCCTCCGGGTCTTAAGCCTCATCGCCTAGCTTGGATCCCTCGCTCTCATTCCCTTCTTCTTCAGCTCCAGAGATAATCTCGTCATCAACAACATCAAGGAAGTTCGGCCCCTCATTCTAGGCATGGCAGAAGGAATACTGAATGAGATTGTTCGCACAGGCCTGGCGGCGCTCGATCCACTCCAGATCCTCGCACCACTTAGATCTAGTGCGCATATGCCTAAGCAATGCCAAGTCAATCCCTTCATACCATGAAAGCGTAAACTTCAGAGCAATGTCCGCTCCAGCCCATGCCGCAGATTCGCGGCATAGGTGCAGTTGAGTGTCACATTCCATGAGTTTGGCTATGAAGTCTGAAGTTTTCTTGGGAATGGTCTCACTGGGCCAAAGGCAGCCAAACATCCGTGTTGCTGCTGGGACAATTTATGTGCCGAAATTCTTTACTATATCAAGACGAGCGGTGAGACTCGCTAGGAGATCCTCTGTGGTATAGGGAATTGGCTCGGCATCAGGGCCAACAGGAATTCCATGCTGCTCACGGGATTGGCGTACGGTAGAGGCGGCACACGTATCGCTCTCTAGAAATTTGCCTACGGATAAGAGGAGCAATGTTAAGCGGATAGACCAAATCCGAATAATAAAAGATCAAGGAAGAGCGGAGAACTTACGCACAATCTGGAAGAGAAGTCGCTGAAGATCGGAATCAGTGTTGGCATTGTGGACCCGAAGTTTTTCGTACTCGGTGATTGCCAACGTAAGTTTGACGTTGGCCTCCTCCAGTAGGCTCTTGTCCTTAGAGATTTGCGTAACTAAATGCTCCTTCTCTTCGGCAAACTCCTGATCGGCCTTCTCCAGCGCGGACTGATGAGAGATTTCGAGCCTCTGGAATTCGGTATTCAGCCGAGTAATCTCCGAGTCCTGCTGCTGGAGCTGAACTATCCTAGCGTCCTTCTTCTTCAGTTTAGCTTCATACTTCCCTGATTGTTCCAGGCAGTGGGTCATCAGTTCAGGCATAGGGACACTGTCCTCAAGAGAAACTGCAACATGATCCTGAGGACCCAAAATATGAGTGTCCACCGGATAAAGCACGGAGGGTACAATGATCATGTAAAGGGGATGCAGTTACCTTTGATCACCGCAAGATTCTTCCTCATAATTATATTCTTAGCCTCAACCTCGGCTACGTAATCCGGACAAAATATTCATATAAGTTCTAAGAAGTTTGAATGAACAAGGAAGGGAGAAAAATGGAAACTAACCCCAGTTCTGGTACTCCTCCATGAGTTTACCATAACGCCCGCGTATGTCTTTGTAGGAGTCCAGCAGGTGCTAGAACTCAGCGGTTCGGCGGTTAGTGGTAATCTGAAACAAGAAAGACACAAAATTTCAGAGACAAAGTAGAAATTATTCGAAGTCTACAAGATCTGGGCCAAGTGGAACTTAACCCGACTCTAGGTGTGTGGATATTCGAAGTCTACAAGATCCGGGCCAAGTGGAACTTAACCCGGCTCTAGGTGTGTGGATATTCAAAGTCTACAAGATTCGGGCCAAGTGGAACTTAACCCGGCTCTAGGTGTGTGGATATTCGAAGTCTACAAGATCCGGGCCAAGTGGAACTTGGCTCTAGGTGTGTGGATATTCGAAGTCTACAAGATCCGGGCCAAGTGGAACTTAACCCGGCTCTAGGTGTGTGGATATTCGAAGTCTACAAGATCCGGGCCAATTGGACCTTAACCCGGCTCAAGGTGTGTGGATATTTGAAGACTACATGATCCGTGCCAAGAAAGTAGACCCGACCCAAAATTTATTACGAATTAATGACAATATGAACAAAAACTAGGGAGCATCTAACCGAATAACAAGTTATTCCCTCGGAGGCTCGGGGACTAGGATATACCTATACAAATGCTAAGTTATGAAAAGCATCAACAACAGAGAAAAAGGATTACCTGCATCATCCGGCCAACTAGGGAGATAGCCTGAGTAGCGGAGTTCATCTGCGCGCTAAACTCAGCAGGGTCGAACCTTTCTAGTAGATCGCCCTGAGGGTCAACGAATTCAGCGTAGTTCCAGTTCTTCACGTAATCAAGGAGGTGAGGACTGTAACTCTTGCCGCTCGCAGAATGGCTCGACACTAGGCCCTTCACATGGGCCTCGCGCCTGGCCGATTGAGCCGCAGCAGGGCTGGTGTGCAAAACCAGTTGTTTGCTGCCCTCTGATCCGAAAGCTAGCCCGGACGAAGCTGACCCAAAAGTCTTCCTAGCGTTGCAGGATGAGGGTTGAGGAGCGTGTTGAAAGAAATCATTGATTGAAGGGGCAGACCCGGTGGGGGCCGAAGGAGCTTTCCCCTTAGGAGGCTTGGAAGCTCTTGCTGCCGCTGTTGTTGTTGTTGTTGCTACTGGTGCTGCTGGTGCTAGTGCTGCTGTTGCTGCTGGCGCTGCTGGTGCTGGTGCTGGTGTCCTGCTGCTGCTGGTGTTGCTGGTGCTGTTGCTGGTACTAGGGATACTGGGGGCGGCGCCGATGAAGCTGGCGCCTCAACGTTGGGCACAGAGGCCGAGGATCTAGGCAGATCTAGCATTGCCGTATCCAGATCCGGCCCACTACCCCCTGCGTTGACGTTTCCCTCCTCTTGACGAGGTGGACTCTGGTCAGGCGCAGACGTAGAAGCCTCATGAATAGGGCTAAGCGGACAATGATCATCGTTACGAGGGGAGAGGGATCGCTCCAGAGTGGGGAGGCTATGCCGGAACCGCTCTGGGAGATGTCCACATGAGCTCTGGAAAAAAGGAAGGACAACGAGTCAAAAAGAAAGAACCAACCAGAGGCTTAGGCAAGCAATGGAAGAATCTGAAGTAGCAATGCTACAAAGACTTAGTTGCCAACGGTAGGAGGAGCCTGAGGTTTGGGTACCCTCCGGACTGTGCTATTGGCGGCAGGCTTCGCCGAGGGTTTAACCCCGGACTTCTTTTGCCTCTTCTTGGGCGGCGGCGCCTCCGAAGCTGTGGCTGGGGTAGCTGCGCGCTTCTGGGAAGGGGCCGGGGCTGGGCCACCGGTGGCAAGCGGAGGAACCTCATGGACCTGAGTGTCCGGGTTAGCTGAACATTCCAACATAAGCTAGATACAAATAAGAAATAAGAACCGGATCAAGTACCTCAAGGACCTCAATGTCCGAATCATCATCGTCTGGCCAATCCCTTAGAGAAGAGGCCTTACCAACGCCGCGTTTGACGAAGTCCGGGGCAGGCAAGAAGGCCTCCGGGTCAGTCTCCACGTCGTCTCCCTCAGGGCGGTCTTCCAACGACTTGCTGGCCAGAACCTCGCCAAACTCCAGCGGTTGCTGGAGAAATTTCTGAAAGAATAATCGCGAAGTTACAAAGGGAAATAAACATACAAAGAAAATCCGGATAACAAAAGAAGGTTAACTTACCTTTGGAGGAGGGTTGGCGCGAGTGAAGGGCTCAAGTCCGCACTCCTAGGCCTCGGAGAATTCCTTCTCCATGTTGAAGATGGACTTAACTCGGCAGAAAACTGCCGAGTTATCCAACTCAAATGAGGAGGTCCGGTGAGGGTCAAGAGGACCGCTAAGATAGAAGATCTTGTGGGCTCACTTCTGGAGGGGGGAGACCCGGCTGCGGAGGAAAGTGATCATGATATCCTCCCCCCGGAGGTGCTCCTTAAGAAGCTCCGTGAACCGGTGAGCCACTTGCTTCGCCAGGGCCGTGGCGCGCTTAGGAATGCTTTCCCAAAGCGAGGTGTCTGCAGGACCAAGTCTGAAGGGGAGTAGCCAAATCTGGTCCTCCTTGGTGGTGTTTCGGATGTAGAAGAAGTACCGAGGCCTTGCAAGATTTGATCCCTGTGACCCGGGGGAAGATGGACTATTTCTGGGGCGAGATGGAGGCGGCGCCACATTGGGTCAAGTGTTTTTCCTCCTGGGCACGCTCGTTGTCCGGATCCACATTCCTCCACAAACCAAAGAACTTGATCCAAAGTTCTTTGGTTGTCCAGAGGCCGATATATCCCTCAATGCCAGAGGCAAAAGAGGACAGAGAGGTGATAGCATTTGCAGGAAGATGATGCGGTTGCAATTTGTAGGTGGAGATGAAATCGAAGAAGAAATTAGAGGTGGGAAGGCCGAAGCCGCGTTGGAAATGCGACAAGAAAACCACGTATTCCCCAGATTTGGGGGTGGGAGTAATCTCACCGGTAGGGAGGCGGCAGGCGACGCCGGCAGGGATGCGACGGGAGGCATGGAGCCAAGCCTAATCCTCCTCGCCGACGATGGAGCCATCCCAGCATCTGCGCTCGCGGACCTCCGTCCCTTCCTCCTGCTGCACCACCATCGAACCTTCTGCTTCAGTCATGGTGAGATTGAAGCTTTCGTGGGGATAATCTGAGTAATGGTAGCCGGAAGAGGGGAAACGGGAAGCCCAAGGCCCCGTGGTGGCCATTGACACTAGAAACAGTGGTGCTCGTGTGAAATACCACCGGAGCACGGTCGCAGTGGCGCTTGTGGAGAAGAAAACCGGCGGCGGTGGAGTCGCAGTGAAGAAGAGAGAGAGGAATGGAGCGCGGCGCAAATGGGGGAACTTCCCCTGGGAGTGCAACGCAGCCTCTACTTAACTGTGCCACGCGCGTCGTGGGATCCTTTGCGGGTGGCAGGCCGCAAACAGCGAGCGTGTATGCGGCCCAAGCAACCAATTAGAACAAGGCCACAAAAGGGGCCACGGGACCAAACAATCCCATGACAGGGCATGGCGTTACGGTTAACGAGGCGCTGCAGTGATGGGACGTTCACAATAGTTATGCCTGACGCAGCGACAGTTACCGGCGCGGTAAATGCGCATGGCCCTTAAAATGACGCAAATGATCATTACCATCCACGTAGGATGTGGAGATGCGTACGAGAGAAGGAAAAACATCCCGGATAAGCAAGCGATAGACCAAGCCAATGAGATACAACTCGGATAGAGCGAAAGGGTCACAAGAAAAGAAACTCAGGGAAACGAGGTAACTCAGCCAAAGGAGCGAAAGATCTGGATATGGGAACCTATGGTGGCTTTAACAACTAAAAGTTGCTAAGACTGCACCAGCTTCGGGGACTAATGTTGGGAGGATACCCCCGGGTAGGGCAACACCGGTGTATAAGGACCGAGTTAGCCGGGGTACGACACGGTCAAAGCAAAGTGCTGACCGGGTCACCTCAAGGCAGGCCGAATCACGGTGTGGCCCTGCCCATGGGGCATTTCCTTGATAATGGTCCGGCTGGCATAAGATCTCTGCCGGCCATGCCTATCTGTTTTGCAGGTAAAAGGGTAGGCCGAATTAGCTATATGCTATCCGGATTATCTTAGCTTCAAAGAGAAGGAATCCCCTGCTGGTCAAAAGGTGGCTTTATAAGCTGAAACATGTGCAAAGTAAAGCAAAGGAGAGGACCAGCAGGTCGGTGGCGACCAAGGTGACGCAGGCAAAGCCGGATGACGTAGCCTGTGACGCCAAAAGACGAGCATGATGCTGCAGGTTATGTACAAATCCCGGACGAGCCGTTAAAGAAGAATAAAGAAGCATCTTCTTTAGGAAAGGAGCATATTCATAGAATATGCTGCCACCTGTGCCCTAGAATTGTAACCCAGGCTCCTCTATATAAGGAGCACCAAGGCCTCCATAGAGGGGGACGGCAAATAGAGTAATCACTCTCTGTCTAAGGTATAACTCTAGGGCTAGTTGATAGGGGTAAGAGACATTGTCTCCTTCTTGCTAAGAGCCTCAAGAGCACTTGAATACACAATTGATTGAGAATATACAAGAACTTTTGTGCGTGGAATCACATCGCTCTCCCTCTCTGGATTCCCCTAGCAGACATTGGCCCCATCTTTAGCCTATCCATGGCATCTGCCATGCCACCACCATGACACAATCTGAGTTTTCAGATGGTCCTTTTCTTTGGAGAAGTTCTAGTTAGTATTATCCGGCTCAGCCTTATGAGATTTCTTCAACTTATTGATTTCGGCATTCAGCGAAGTAATTTTATCATCTTTGAGTTCGGTAATCTTGTCGTCCTTCTTCTTAAGCTCGGCCTCATGTTGCCCTACTTGTTCGGGAAAGTGAAGCATCATGTCAGGCAATGTCACACTGTCTTGAAGAGACATTGCAACAGTTTGTTGGCGTAACAGAGCTGAGGTATGATGATCTGCCAAGTCAAGATGAAAAAGGACAAAGGTTGAGTGACCAAGACGAGTTACCTTTGATCTCATCCAAGTTTTTATGCATAATTTTTTTTTCAGCCTCAACTTCGGCTGTGCAATCCAAATAATGAATTAGTTCAAACAGCAATAAGATGGAGGAAGGAAGAAGTGCAAACACAAGTGAATGAAATTACCATTCGTCTTGTACTCGGTGATCATCACATTGTGCATAGAGCAGAGCTGCTTGTGATTATCTAAAAGCCACTGAAACTTAGAGGTTCGGTGGTTTGTGGTAATTGAAAGAGGAAACTGTTAGTTTGTTGATAAGAAGCAATATTTGAATCTACTCAAGACCTAGGCCAAGTGGAACTTAACCCTGCTCTAGGTCAGTGAATATTTGAATCTACTCAAGACACAGGCCAAGTGGAACTTAACCCGGCTCTAGGTGACTGAATATTTGAATCCACTCAAGACCCAGGCCAAGTGGAACTTAACCTGGCTCTAGGTGAGTGAATATTTTAGTCTACTCAAGACCCGGGCCAAGTGGAACTTAACCCGGCTCTAGGTGAGTGAATATTTGAATCTACTCAAGACCTGTACCAAGTGGAACTTAACTCAGCTCTAGGTGAGTGAAAATTTGAATTCTACCCAGAAATTTAGCGCAACTAGACATACTTCGGGTTGGATCATCCGGCCAAATAACGCGTTACTACACCGGAGGCGGGGGATTAGAGGATATATCTACAGTTACTTGCGCTTATGTAAAGGCACGATGAAGAGGTTTTCCTCCATCATTTGGCCTACAAGTGTGATGGCCTTAGAAGCTATGCTCATTTGGGCGCTGAACTCGGCGGGACCAAACTTCTCTAAGAACTCATCATTGAGGTTGATGAACTCAGCGTCATTCCAATTTTTGACATATTCAATTAGCGTTGGACCATAATTTTGCCCGCTTAGCGTTTGGGTCTCCACCAAGCCCTTGGCATGAGCCTCTTTCCTTGCAATTTGTGCTGTAGCAGGGATGGTATGTAAAGTAAGTTGCTTATTACCAATAGACTCGGAAGCAGCCGAAGGCGGCACTCCCCTTTTTCATCATGGACGCATGGGTATGTTGGCTAGATTTAGTTGTTGATCCCTTAGGGGTTTTGGGAACCTCGGGAACTTGTTCGCCCTTGGAGGCATCAGTACCCTTTTTTGGCCTTGGTGCCGGGTTTAGCCTAAAGCTTTTGCTGGAAAATGTCCTTGGCAGAAGGTGTTGGCGCAGGAGCTTTGGCCTTGGGGCTAGGCTGAGCTTGGTCTTCTCGCCGAGTTTTGGAAGACTCGGACGAGCCAATAGGAATTGGTGCTGAACTTGAAGCTGGTACTGGAGCTAGTGTTGGAGCTGATGAAGAGGAAGCTTGTGTCGGTGCCGGAGTAACCGGCACCTCGGGCACAACTGGTTGTGGCTGAGCCGAAGAAGAGCGGGGGTGATCCGGCATAGATGTATCCTCGGCAACACCATCTCCGTTCGTACCGACATTTCCCTCTTCTTGATGAGGTGGGCTAAGATTCGGAGCGGTCGCTGATCTCTCTAGAATAGGGATCAAGGGCATGTATCATCATTGCGAGGGGGAGATGGGGCACTTCGGATGGGAGAGGCAATGCTTGTGCTGCTCTGGGGATCTCCCTGGCGGACCTGCCGAATCTGATAAAGATAAAAGCATCAAGTTAAGAACAGAGAAAGTGAGAAACAAGAAATACATGAAGATGGTGCAATACAACTCAAAAGATGAGAAAGCAAGGAAAAAGGTGCTTACTCGAAGGAAGTTGGAGGTTCCCTGGGCTTAGGTGCTCTGGGAACTGGGCCCTTGGTCATGGGCTTGCTGGCGCCTTTGACCCCGGGCTTCTTCTGCTTCTTCTTGGTCCGAGGTGGCTTAGAGGAAGGAGTCGAGGTAGCCGCACATTTCCTCGAAGGGGCAGGAACTGGGGCACCCACGGCAAGAGGAGGATCCTCGTGGACCTGACTTGCCGGGTTAGCTGAAGCTGGATCAACGGGAAAGGCATATGAGATAGGCACAGGATCGTATACCTCCAGAATCTCAATATTAGTGTCTTCATCGTCATCTCTCCAATCCCTTAAACTAGAGGTCTTACCAAGGGCTCCTCTAGGTTGGATCCGGAGTAGGCAGGAAGTCTTCAGGATCCGGCTCCACCTCGTCTGAGGCCTCACGATCCTTGCCCCGCTTAAGGGATGACTCGCGGCCATCCTCAACTTTCTGCTAAGTAAACAACTGAAAATCAATAGTGCATTAGGTCAAGTAAAATATATGATCCAACATAAAACATAACTCGGAGGAAGGAGCATACCCCGGGAGGCATCTTATCCTAGACGAAGTGCTCGAACCCCCACTCCCAGTCCTCGGTGAACTCCTTCTCAACCTTGAAGATAGCCTTGACCCGACGGAAGATATGGGTGTTGTTGAGTTCAAAGGAGGAGGTTCGGTTGGGGTCGAGATGGCCACTCATATGGCAAACTTTATGAGTTTGTTTCTATATGAAACATCCCAATTTCGGCAACCCTAATTAGTTGACCAGAATGCAAAAATCAGGGGGAACAAAAACTTTTTCTTGTTTAATGCTGAAGAGTTTGCTTGTTGTTTGGATATGCTTATGCATACGAATGTGTATTAGATGATATACTCCCTTACCGTAACACCAGTTGACAAAAGCTACTTCCCAAAACAGTCTTGGCTTACTTTCCATATTCTCAAATCATCTGGCGTTTCAAAACCTGAGCCAAGAAGCATTTGGAAACCGAATACTTTAGTAGCTTCTATTTCCCTAAACTATGGAGAGAAATATAATATAATCTCCTTATGTTTTAGAGACAAAACCTTCAACTGCTCTTACCCCTAGGATCTCCAAAACCTTTTTGTAAGCTTTTGAATTCTACTCTTGGTAGAGATACCAAGGACCTTACCTTGTTCAAATTCAAACCTATTCAAAATACCCATCCTTACCTCAAGCTAAGCTTAATGGTAACCCTAGTAGTAGTGATTTGTTTGTAAGATGAGTTATATTGCTTTGCTGTCTGATGAATTGCCTTGATCTGCTGATTGATTTTTCTGCTTAGCAGATACTAAGAGCTACTCTAGGAGCTCGTCACTAGGATCAAGAAGTTTCCAAATCATCACACCCTAAGGAAGAATACAAACCTGGATCTGATCTCTAGCCACCAGATGATCATCTAAAACCCTTAACCAGATCAATTCTGAAGATATCCCTTCTAGAGGTTTCCAAGTCAAGGAAGACCAATATCAAGCATGGTTCCTTTCTACTCAATATACACTTCAACATCAACCACTTGATGATGCTTGGGTACCTTTCCATCCCTCAAAATCATCAACACCCACATTCTAGTCAAAAACCCTAACTCTGCCAAATTTGGCTAAGTCTGGAAATCTCTTTCCACATCACCTTTTTGAATGCCTCCTTTTCTCAACCCCTGTGCATTTTTGGAAATGCATATGAACCATATTGTTAACCATAATATGTACTAACAAGGCCCACTCTTGCCCTTGGTTAGATCATCCTCCTACCCACTTGTTCTTGATGGTTTTGTAGGCAAGCAAATAACTTTTCCTGCAAATCTAGTCAGCATGCCTACTTTGGTAGAAGCTCACACCATCATCCAACCTTCTTTGGACCAAATCTTTGAATGGTTGTATTCTACCCATATAGTTCTATAATTACCTACTTCACTTGATCCAATTGGATCCTTGAGCTGTTTACACCCACAAGGTTTTGAAGGCTAGTTGATAATCTGCTTTGGTAGGCTTATTTTATTCAAAGTTTGAAAGCTTGCCATGGTGAGCTCAAGAAGGATCAAGCTCAAAACCCTACACCATTGCAAGCTCCATCACTTGTTATATCCATCCATCTACCCCATGCCCCAAGGGGAGCTCTGAGCTCCAAGATCCAACCTGGTTTTGATGGTATGAAATTAACCTCACCCTAGATAGGCCAGAGGCCACCCCCGGAAACCTCCCTGGCTCATTTGCCCCCTCTGCCCCCTCTTACCCTCCCCAGCAGCCCGCCACTCCCTCTCCCCTGCACTCCTCTGCCCGACAGAGAGAGGGAGAGAAAGCTTTGGCCTCCCCCCATCTATCGAGCTAAGCTCCCTCCCCCTCTGTCCTCCCACCCTGCATGTGCTACGACCTCACTTCCCTCTGCTGTACGCATCTAACCATGCCTTTTTCTTTGACCAGGACCCCCCTTCTGGCCTCACCGGCGCGGCCCGATGACCTCACCTCGGCCTCCATCGCCCGAGCCACCTCCCATCGCGGAACTGTACCTTGCCGCCTACCGCCGGCCTCGATGTGACGCGCCACGTCTCCCTGTCGCATCCCCGTCATCTCCACCGCACCAGGTGAACCGTGCTGCTACTGCCCGAGCGCCACCTAGGGTTTACTCGTCGCCGTTCTGCTCTAGCGAGGATGACGCCCCTCCACCATCCACTCCAACTATCACCAACGCCCCCAATCGCCCCGTACCCCTTCGCCACCCGTGGTCCCTAACGGCTAGGCCCCGCGCCGGCATTTGAACGAGCCAGCCGCGCGCTGCTGGTAGCCCGGGTGGGCCGAATTCCAGCCTTGAGGCCTAGATCTGGCCAGATCCCAGCCCGCGACCACCTCACCTTTTTCTTTTTCCTCAAATCCAGAAGTTTGTCTTTCAGATTAAATCAATTTGAAAATTGTAAGTATCCCCTTATGTCCATACACAAATTTTCTAGGCTACCTTAGGGTATTTTCTACCATACAATACCAAAAGTTTGGCCATATATCATCTATAGATTTATCTCCTAGATAACACCTTTTTCAATCAACAAATTATTAAAGTAATTCCACAGCACCAAATGGAGTAAATCCAACTGCAATTGTTTGGTATCTGAAATACCTGTTAGCAAGGCTTGGTCCCATGCCAGGTGGAGCCTTGGAGTTGCTGTAGCAAAAATAACAAAAATAGTCATTGTATGACTTGTTTTGACCTCGTTCCAAATCGTTGTGATGTGGTACACTAAATAATACCAAAACCCAGGAGCTCACCATTTATTAGGCTTCTGATGAATTTTATTGAATTAAACAATTTTGTCCCTAGTGTTTTCACTAGATAAATCACTACAGTAACTTTGCAACTCCAAAAAGAGTGATTCCAGTTGTTACTGGGAGGTAATTACAATACCTATCCATTACCCTTTACCCCATATCAAAAGCCTCTATAGATTTAATTTGATGAAAAAGACAAAAAACCCACAAAACGGCCTTTGGGAATTTCCTGAGGGCATTCTGGTAACTATCTTGACTTGATTCCAACTCTCAGTGAACAACAACATCACGCCCTACCTAACCATCCAAGGAAATAATGTTTAGATCTCTAGACCTTTTCTGGTGAATTATTTCCTAAATCTATAGTCATATTCACTATAATAATCACTATAAATCTTTGGTAGGTGATAAAATAGTGAAACCACTTTTGTTGGTTTAATTTCATGAATACCTATCTATTGGTATCATATTTTTACAATGGTACCTTACAGAATGTGTCCTTGGTCCAAAACCCCCCCTCTTAGGTAGTTCCTCGACAATAAACCCTAAGGGGTGTTTATCCCCTTCTCCAAGGCCATCTCAATCTCCTAAATCCAATCCTCTCAAAACCATCTGAATCTTAATTCGGCATTATTCAATTGCTTTCAGTTGGTATTATTGCTTGTATGCCTTGTGTTGATTGTGCTCTTGCTTGTTTGCATGTGTGCTCCCTGGCGATGATAGTTGCGATTACCTCGGAGATCAAAAGAAGATGGTTATTATGGTTATTATTAGGGTTTTCTAAGATGAAATCCAGGGACATATTGCCATATTGCTGATCATCAGGCAAGCCACCTTCTTTCTCATAAGCCTTGTCCTATTGTTTTACTTATGCATGTTTTATCTACTGTTTATTAGAAACTGCATTGTTTTACTATATGTTAATATATATATGGTAGTGGTTTGGCTCCTCCGAACTATTACACTTTGTACTAGTAAGTACAACCCCCTTGTTGTTACCTACTTGCCCCTAGTAGAATAGATGGTGTATTACACCATACCCCTTTGGAGACCCCGATTTAGCCGAAACAAAGTTAGAGGATGGGAAGACCCCGGAAAATGTTTTACTAAATGATATCTGATAAAACCTTGGTGAGGTGGGACCTCCTATGAGATGTTGAGAAGGAAAAAGGTTTTGTTTTAGAAAGTGCTGGAGGAAAACTAGAGGAAAAAGGTTTATGAAAACGCACCTAGTTCTCTGCAGTTTTGCTAGAACAATTAACCCGTGTAACCACATTACTCTGGTATGGGACAGGGGTGGATTTGATGTTTGTCTATTCTGGTATAAGCTGCCTCGCAACAACTGCAGGGGATCAAGGATCCCTGGAGGGTGGGCCTTCTCCGATAAAGGTGGGACCTAGAGAAGGAACAAAGGGTCGACATGCCTCCACGCGTTACTATGATCCCCTCATTGAAAGCGCACACTCGAGAAGTGGAAAAAGCGCTCCGGTTGGTCCTCGCCCGACGTCCCGGTTTTGAGGGCATTAACACTCATAGGGTATGCACTTATATTAGAGTGGGCATCCGGAGAGTCTTGATCGGTTACTCGACCCACGATCAGTGAGGATCAGGGTAGGGTACCTGGATGGTATGGGTAAAGTGTACAACCTCTGCAGAGTGTAAATCTATTCGAAAAGCTGTGTCCGCGGGCATGGATGTTTGGGAAGGTTGCTGTAGAGCGGTGCTGGTTTTGATTTAAAAATGTATTTCAGAAAGGAAATTGCTTTGGAAATGTTTTGACCATGGGATCGTCGTAAAGGAGAAAGGTTTTGACCTAGAGATGGAACGAATTGTCTGCAGCCAGCCAGGCGTTACTATGAGCCCCTCATTGAAAGCGCCCACTGTGTGAAGTGTAAAATGCGCTCCGGTTGGTCTCGGTACCCGACATCCTGGTGTTGAGGGGAACAACACTCATAGGGTAGGCACTTATACTAGAGTGGCATTCGGAGAGTCTTGATCGGTTACTCGACCCACGATCGGTGTAGATCAGGGTAGTGTACCCGGATGGTGTGGGTAAAGTGTGCAACCTCTGGAAAGTGTAAATCTATTCGAATAGCTGCGTCTGCGGTCATGGACGGTTGGGAAGGTTGCTGTAGAGCGGTGCTGGTTTTGTTTTCAAAAAGGATTTCGGAAAAGAAATGATTTTGGAAATGTTTTGACCATGGGATGGTCGGGAAGGATACCTGCTTTGACCATGGGATAGTCAGAGAGGTATGGAAGGAGTTTGGTCGTGGGACGACCTGAAAATGGGAACAAATGGGTGAGCCAGTCCTAATGTTTTACAAAACTTCTCAAAACAGTTTCCAAAATGTTTACAAAAGTTTTCAACAAAGATATGTAGATGCTATATCGACAGGAGAAACTATTTGAGAAAATAACCTCTCTTGGAGCCCATCCTACTACCACAACCATAATGCATATCCTCTTATTACTACTGCTATCTTAAGGTGGTTTGCGAGTACATTCAATGTACTCACTGGCATTATCCCTCGTTATTAACTTGGCCAGATATCAAGAAGAAGATGGCGTTGGCGACTATGAGAGCTAGGACGTTCTCCCAGTTAGTTGCCTGTAGGTTAAGGCATGGCTCGGGCTCTAGGCTTGATGAAGTTCCGCTGATGATTAGTGATGTAGCCATAACGGCATTTATGTAAGTCTTGTAATTCGGCATATTCTCGGATGTTGTAATGATACTTGTCGGTTATGTGCCACGACTAACTGATCATGGGATCGTGGTTGTATGCATAACAGGGATACTCGGAGGATTAATCTAGGGGACCCACAAACTTGGTATCAGAGCCATCCTGACTGTAGGATAACCTTACTTAGCATGGTCGCTAGACATGGAACTTATTTTGAAAACCCCGGCTTTCGAAAACTAGCTTCCTAATGAGTTTCAAAAAGTTCTACTTCTTCTCTTACTCTAAGTAAATGCTTTCGAAAATGGTTTCCTTTATCCCTCGGCCAAATTTCAAACCTACGGATTTTAAATAACTAGGATCTAGAACCCATTGAGGATAATGAGAGAAAGATGAAGACAAGCAACTACCAACAAACACAAGGAGACTACAATATCGCTCTACTCGCGGAATCCTCACAATCAGAAAACCTCAAGTGTTGCCCTATCACGAAGCGTCCAAAGATGCGATGAAGGCTTCATCAACAAGATAGTGACTCCGACTCGAAGAAAGACGATATCTAGGATCAATAGTCCTAAGAATAGGATTCCCCTACATCGCGAGTAGTTAACTCCTTGGTCCCTAACGTTGACCGTGTTTGCTTGCCTAAGTGCCTCCTATGTTGCTTGAAGTGTGTTGTTTGCCGAGGACATTGCGATCCCCTCGGTCGGTCCGCATTGGTTGTATGTTCTGGTTTTCCTTGACCTCGAGGAGCAATAAACCACCTACTAACTCATGAAACCACTGTGCTAGCTGTCGGTATTGAGACCCAGACTAACCTCGAGAGTATATGAGAGCAAAAGCATCGCCAGAACCAGGAGTTTGACATCGTCAAGTCTGAATCAACTCGCAAATTTCACCTTAGCAGAACGGCATCCCTCGTCAAAGTCACCTCGCAAGACTCGTCAAAAGCACCACACTCCCTTGTTCATTAGACTACTACAGCAAGAATCCCGTTGAAACCGGAAGTCAACCATCGAAGGATCCCTAAATATCCACCAGAAACCACCCGATAAGTCAACCAAGACAAGAAGTGAAGACCTAACTATGCTGACCCTCGGTACATCAAAACTTCCGACCACCTCAAGAGACTACCTATTATAGTCAAACCTACAAAAACCGATGGGAAGTTTTTCCCTAGAAGGTTAGAACCACCCCTGAAGTCAGATGATTAGGAAACGTGAAGATAATTTCCCCGAAGCTCGATGTCTCTACCTTAACTAAAGACTAGTCTGAAGCATCATTAGCCGTTAACTTGCTTCGAGCTAACTCCGCTAGGAAACCACACTGACAAGGTCTATCGCAATAGAAGGACACTAGAATACCCCAGCTCAAGACTTCGGGAAGAAACATCTTTCCGCTAAGCATCGGGTCAGCACTCCAAGACAGAAGATCCTCGCTCCTCCCGAAGCACCTTAGTGAAGATCCAAGGTGGAAAGACTGTGTCTTTCCACTCCATCTTCAGAAGACTGTCTACCAGAAGATACCCCAGAAAATGTCCCCGGATCCGAATTCTTCCTGCCAAGCAACAACCCATGAGTTGTCCGATGAGAAAATAGTTGAAGATTCTACAAAGTCCCTCCGCTACTTTAGCTGAAGACCCACCCGAAGGACCACCGAACCGCTAACTCCTAGGTCCTTAATTCTTAGAGGACGTGAGACTCCAATGACAACACCAGGTTAAGTTAGGATAATGGTAGTATAGAAGCCCCATAGCGATAGCTTCACGGACGCCCTCCGAAGACCTCGACTAAAGGAAAAAGATGGACGGAAATCATCAGAACCACCACCAATGAAGACAAGAAGGAAGGAATGCGTTATCTATGAGCTAACCTAGTCAAATCCTAAGGGGGAAAGACTGCGTCTTTCCCACATAATAGAATACCCCTTCGCTGAAGCAAACTCAGGAGTCCCGACCCTAAAATCTGCAATTAGGATACGCTACGTCCCTAAGGAAGAGCTATGAATCCTTAGAGCAAGGTACTCCCAATCGTAGATTCTATCCTCCGACGAGTACCCCGTGAAGTTCAGCATCAAGAGAGTCTGCCCAGTCTAAGCCCCCAATGATATAGAGTCCGGAAGTAAAAGAAGGTCATCTCTCAAAATCAAGACTGGACTCTGCTCAACTCTCGGTGCATCCCCGAAGACTGAAGCTCAACTTCCTCGACAAGGTAATCACTTTCAAAAACGGAGTCCGTAAGATAGCACGCCTGCAACCAGTAGCGCTAACCATTACTCAAAATCCCCTAACCTTACCCTCCGGAATCTCGGGACGAGATTCTTTTAAGGGGGAAAGATCTGTAACATCCCAATTTTGGCAACCCTGATTAGTTGACCAGAATGAAAAAATCAGGGGGAACAAAAACTTTTTCTTGTTTAATGTTGAAGAGTTTGCTTGTTGTTTGGATATGCTTATGCATATGAATGTGTATTAGATGATATACTCCCTTACCTTAACACAAGTTGACAAAAGCTACTTCCCAAAATAGTCTTGGCTTACTTTCTATATTCTCAAATGATCTGGCATTTCAAAACCTGCGCCAAGAAGCCTTTGCAAACCAACTACTTTAGTAGCTTCTATTTCCCTAAACTATGGAGAGAAATATAATATAATCTCCTTATGTTTTAGAGACAGAACCGTCAACTGCTCTTACCCCAAGGATCTCCAAAACCTTTTTGTAAGCTTTTGAATTCTAATCTTGGTAGAGATACCAAGGACCTTACCTTTTTCAAACTCAAACCTATTCAAAATACCCATCCTTACCTCAAGCTAATCTTAATGGTAATCCTAGTAGTAGTGATTTGTTTGTAAGATGAGTTGTATTGCTTTGCTGTCTGATGAATTGACTTGATCTACTTCTTGATTTGTCTACTTAGGAGATAGTAAGAGCTACTCTAGGAGCTCGTCACTAGGATCAAGACATTTCCAAATCATCACACCCTAAGGAAGAATACAAACCTGGATCTGATCTCTAGCCACTAGATGATCATCTAAAACCCTTAACTAGATCAATTCTGCAGATATCCCTTCTAGAGGTTTCCAAGTCAAGGAAGACCAATATCACCTTTTTGAATGCCTCCTTTTCTCAACCCTTGTGCATTTTTGGAAATGCATCTGAACCATCTGGTTAAACATCCTAAGGACTACCAAGGCCCACTCTTTGCCTTGGTTATATCATATTCCTAGCCACTTGTTCTTGATGGTTTTGCAGGCAAGAAAATAACTTTTCCTGCAAATCTAGTCAGGATGCCTACTTTGGTAGATTCTCACACCACCATCCAACCTTATTTGGACCAACTATTTGCATGGTTGTGTTGTACCCATATAGTTATATCATTACCTACTTCACTTGATCCAATTGGATCCTTGAGCTGTTTACACTCACAAGGTTTTGAAGGCTATTTGATAATTTGCTTTGGCAGGCTTATTCTATTCAAAGTTTGAAATCTTGCCTTGGTGAGCTCAAGCAGGATCAACCTCAAACCCTTACACCATTGCAATATCCATCACTTGGTCTATCCATCCATCTATCCCATGCCCCAAGGGGAGCTTTGAGCTCCAAGATCCAACCTAGTTTTGATGGTGTGAAATTAACCTCACCCTAGATCCTTAATCTAGGGTATTCCACCAAACTCAACTTGGATTCTCCAATCCCAAGGTTGAAAATGATTGCTACACCTTGTCTACTTCATCTACCTTGATCGTCAAGATTTATCAAATATTACCCATAATTATTTTGGCTCCAAATCAATTTAATTCTTTAATAGACAAATTCTTCAAAACCTCTTCCATAAGGGAAAGTTTGGATTTTTCCAAATACCTTCCCCAAATTTTGGCTCAATTAAGTTCCACCTATAATACCCCACCTTCACACTTCAAAAATAAATATTTTTGAAGAGCTTTATTATTTCTTTTTGCCTATTTTCTTAAATGGCATAAATGAAATAATAATTGTTTTAAATGATTTTAATGCCCAAAAAATCTTGGGAAAATTCTCCTAAGTGTCTATTCACATTTGGGACCATCTCAAATCAAAATCTCCACTTGTCCAATGTAAAAATATCAAATGCGCTCCAATACTTCACTTCTGCAGTTTTTTAACAAATGGATTTAAGAGGACTTATAAGTCATGGAAAAATCTCAAATAATTCCTAGAGTGGTATCCCAACCCCCTCTATCTACCCGCATCTTTAGTTTATCTTGCCTAAACCAAAAATTGAGACTTCCATCATGGTCATCTACATTTGCCAATCTTGTCTACTTCCAAGATGTTGATCAATATCAAGTCAAATCCCCTCAAGCCTTCCACATCATGCCTCCACTACCCCATCACACCCCTCTGGTCGTCACCACTGTAGCATTGCACTATAGCACCCCATCCCCTTGTCCTTTAGTGCTTGGAGGAAGGAGAGATGCACCCATTGGTCACACTTTCTCTTTATTTCTTGCAGCAGCCATCTCACCTCACGGCTCCTCTGCACACGACCAGAACCACCCCTCCATCACCCACATAAAACCCTCCCCTTATTTCCCCTCCTCTCCTCCATACCCAATAGACCATGTACATGATGGACTACTCCCTCCCGGTTATATAGGCTAGAGGCCACCCCTGGAACCCTCCCTGGCTCATTTGCCCCCGCTGCCCCCTCTTACCCCCCAGCACCCCCCACTCCCTCTCCCCTGCACTCCTCTGCCCGAGAGAGAGTGGGAGAGAAAGCTTCGGCCTCCCCCATCTATCGAGCTAAGCTCCCTCACCCTCCGTCCTCCCATCCTGCATGTGCTACCACCGAACTTACCTCGGTAGTACACATCTAACCCTGCCTTTTTCTATTACCAGGCCCCCCTTTTGGCCTCACTGGCGTGGCCTGACGACCTCGCCTCGGCCTCCATCGCCCGAGCCACCTCCCGTCGCGGAACTGTACCTTGCCGCCCACCGCCGGCCTTGCTATGAGGCACCGCGTCTCCCCATCGCATCCCCGTCATCTCCCCCGCATCAGGTGAGCCACGTCGTCGCTACCCGAGCGCCACCTAGGGTTTACTCGTCACTGTTATGCTCTAGCGAGGACGACGCCCCTCCACCGTCCACTCCAACTATCACCAACACCCCTGATCGCCCCGTACCCCTTCGCCACCCGCGCTCCCTGATGGCTGGGCCCCGCGCCGACATTTGAACGACCCGGCCATGCGCTGCTGCTAGCTCGGGTGCGCTGAATGCCCGCCTTGAGGCCCAGATCCGGCCAGATCCTAGCCCGCGAGCACCTCACCTTTTTCTTTTTCCTCAAATCTAGAAGTTTGTCTTTCAGATTAAATCAATTTGAAAATTGTAAGTATCCCCTTGTGACCATACACAAATTTTATAGGATACCTTAGGGTATTTTCTACCATGTAGTACCAAAAGTTTTGCCATATACCATCTGTAGATTTATCTCCTAGATAACACCTTTTTCAATCAATAAATTCTTAAATTAATTCCACAACACCAAATGGAGTAAATCCAACTTCAATTGTTTGGTATCTGAAATACCTGTTAGCAAGGCTTGGTCCCATGCCAAGTGAAGCCTTGGAGTTTCTGTAGCAAAAATAACAAAAATAGTCATAATTTGACTTTAGAAAATTTCCTAGGTCAAATTATGACTTGTTTTGACCTCATTCGAAATCCTTTTGATGTGGCACACTAAATAATACCAAAACCCAGGAGCTCACCATTTATTGGGCTTCTGATGAATTTTAATCAATTAAACAATTCTGTCCCTAGTGTTTTCACTAGATAAATCACTACAGAAGCTTTTCAAATCCAAAAGGAGTGATTCCAGTTGGTACTGGGAGGTAATTGCAGTACCTATCCATTACCCTTTACCCCATATCAAAATCTTCTATAGATTTAATTTGGTGAAAAAGACAAAAACCCCACAAAAGTGCTTTTGGTAATTTCCTGAGGGAATTATGGTAATTATCTTGACTTGATTCCAACTCTCAGTGAACAAGTACATCAGGACCTACCTAACCATCCATGGAAATAATTTTTGGAGTTCCATAACTTTTCTGGTGAATTATTTCCTTAAACTATAGTCATATTCACTATAATAATCACTATAAATCTTTGGTAGGTGATAAAATAGTGAAACCACTTTTGTTGGTTTAATTTTATCAATACCTATCTGTTGGTATCATACTTTTACAATGGTACCTTACAGAATGTGTCCTTGGTCCAACCCCCCTCCCCCCTCTTAGGTAGTTCCTCGACAATAAACCCTAAGGTTATACTTGCTAAGCATTATACTTGCAAGTGATAGCTTGCATTGTTAATGGTGGCTTGCCTTGGTTAGTGCAGTGGTTGAAGTTTTCTTCTTCTTGTTGGTAGAACTCCTCCTCCTCGAAAGCTTGGTCGGTACTATCGTCTATAAATACATACAGAGTACACAATCACCAAACAATACTTAACCAGTCTAATTAGCATTCTAAGACACACATTTGATGATCTATTATCATCTCAAGCATCACAAGTTTAATTTATTAGTTTCACTCTTTTTAATTTAGAAAAGTAATTTCTACTCATTGAAAAATTAACTAAGATTTAATATTCACCACTTAAAACATGGGATCATGTGGACACATGTCATCACCACATATTCTAGCAGGTGGGAATTTGTATTTAAGGGTTGGATCATAATTATTTTGGTTTAAGTTCATTATTTAATGATTTAAAGTGACTAGAAATTCCTATATAGGATTAATTTGGTACTAGTACAAAGTCACTGCTTGTAAACATTAATATTATTACATATTCAGATAGGTATGATGAAATGTGATTTTTGAGAGTTGGCATCAACTCAAAACCTATCTTGGTTGATTTTCTAAAAATGTTGCAAGGTGCAAATGCTTCTGTTTTGTTAGTTTTACTAGGAGAGATCTATAACTCTAATTGAATTAAATCCAACGGGCCTGGATAGATCATTTCAGTACCTTGTAGGAAAAATTGGTTTCATGCAATTTCGATTTGTAAATCTCTTTGAATTGATTTTCAAACTGAGAGACAGAATTAAGTTTGAACTAAAAAGGAAAATCTTAATTCAAACTAACTGGGTCGTGCGGGAAACTCTAACGGGCCGGCCCAGTGTCACTCCGCAGCGCTGGGCTCAACTGACAGTGGGGGGTCCACAAGTCAGCGGCTCATAACGCATGAAGCGGTACGGGGCGCTGTGGGCCATTAGATTAGAATGAAGATCAACGGTTGTGGCTTGTCGTCGACGACGGACCTGTCGCCGGTGAGCTCAAACCCTAGCGGCTCGGTGGGGGTGCATAGGGGCGTACTAGGGCTCTAGCGACGACGGCGAGGCGGGCAAACGGACTGGTGGTCGACGGTGAGCTTAGGGACGGTCGAGGCAGCTCCGAGGGTGGTCCCAATCAGCAGCGCCCTTCTCCTCTAGAGGCGGCCTGCTCCGGTGCAATTCCAGTGAGCTGCTGCTCCCCTTGATCCGACTAGTGGTGTGGGATGATCAGTGAGGTGAGGGGAGTGGAGTGGTGTGCTTCAAATGGCTGGGGGTGCCCTCCTTTTATAGGCTCGACGGCGAGACCGAGAGGGATGGGCAGGCGACGGTGGCGACATGGCTACGGTCGGCTAGCGGCATGGCTGAGGGTGGCGATCAACGGGCGGTCTCCTGGCGGTGCTCTAGGAACTTAATGCGGGCATAGGGGCAGTGGTATGCGGTCGGGGGCAGCTGGCGCTCTGAGCGGCAGAGGCGGCGGTGTCCACGGCGAGCGGTAGCTATGGTGCTTTGGGCGGCGAACGGGCATGTCCGTCATGTTCCCTGGGTCGTATCGGGGCGGTTGGCGTGGGCTGCGGTCGAGCGGCAGCTTGTGCATGCGTGCCGGGTGCGGCGCTCATGCGGGTGCTCGGCATGGCACGGTGGCATTGGGCGCGGGCTCTCCTCGTTGGTCCACTGCTGGGCTTAGCTCAGGGAGGGGACAGAGGGTGGCGGTGAGGTCCTAGCTACCTCCTAGACATGGCGAGAGAGGGGGAGACGGTCTGCTGGGGGGAGTGCATGGTGTGGCCGTCAAGTTGGTGCTCGGCATGGCCTTGCACTGCCACTAGGGACAAGGGGGATGGGTGCTAATGGTATGGTTAGATCATGAGGGGACCAATGGATTAAATGGAGATCAAATGGGGGCAAAACCCTGTTCAAAACAGTGAGCTATGGGTTAGAGTTTAACCCACCTTGCCATGTGTTTGATTAAATGGCCGCAAGAAATAAACTTTTGAATTTTGAAAAGATTTTTGGTGGGTTTGCTAGGCATGAGCTTGAGACTCTGTGGATGCTTGGGTTTTGAAAATTGAGCTTGTTTGAGTGGTTTTTGAAATAATGTGATCTTCCCCTATGAATTAGATTCAATTTTAAACTATCATGTAAAATTAGCATTTGAATGTTTTTAGCAGATCACAAAGTGGGCCTTGGTACCTCATTATGTGTACTATCAAGGGGTGTAAAGATCCACCAATGTTTCTGTTAAGTTTTGAGTACTAGGAATAGCCAATGTAGGCATGAGAGTTAATTTGGCCAAAATGACAATTCACTTCAATTATTCGTTATTTTTCTTTGGGAAAAGATTGGGAATGATTTAGGTGATGTTTATTTCACCTAAGAAACATTTTACAAGGAAAGAATCATAGAACCATGGCAATTCAAATCAATTCCTAAATTAAATGCACATACACATGAATGCTTTCATTTTTAATTTGGAAAAGTTTTTGTTAACCCTAAATTTGAGGATTTGTATCTTGATAAGCTTGGATTAAAGTTTTGGGATGTTACAAACCTTCCGCCCTTAAACAAAATCTTGTCTCGAGATTTACAAAGAAAACTAGGAACTAAAGAGATCTGGGAACTCTGTCCTAATGTAATCTTCGCGCTCCCAAGTGGGTTCCTCCTCGGTATGGTTGATCCACTGAATCTTGAGAAACTTGATGCTCCTGGTTCTGGTGGTTCTGTAGGCTTCTTCTAAGATACGGATGGGCACTTCCCGATAGGTCAGGTCATTGTTGATCTCAACGGCCTTGTGATTGATGTTCTTGAAAACTTCCGTCTTCTCGGGCACTTCCAAACATTTGCGAAGTAAGGAGATATGGAACACATTGTGGATGGCTGAAATCTCTTTGGGCAGTTCCAGTTGATACGATACTTCTCCTCGACGGTTCAGAATCGTGAAGGGCCCGATATATCAGGGGGCTAACTTTCCTTTCAAACTAAAGATTTGAGTTCCCTTCAATGGTGAAACCTTGAGATACACAAAATCTCCGACATTGAAAGTCAGGTCTCTCCTCCTTTTGTCAACATAACTCTTTTGTCTAGATTGGGCAGTCTTGAGGTGCTCACGGACTTCGTGAACCTTCTCTTCTACTTTTGACTCTCTCCTACTTGCGACCAATTCAAAGGGGTACGGCACTTTCTTCAATATAGGAATTCAAATGGTGCCATCTACAAACTAGCTTGGTAACTGTTGTTATATGAGAATTCTGCGAAAGGCAGGCAGTCTTCCCATTTTGATCCGTATTCCAACACACAAGCTCTAAGCATATCCTCTAGGATCTGGTTGACTCTCTCGGTCTGTCCATCAGTTTGCGGGTGATAAGCGGTACTGAAGTTCAACTTAGTTCCCAATCCTTCCTGGACTTTCTGCCGAAACCTTGAGGTAAACAGGGTTCCTTGATCTGATACGATGGTCTTGGGGGTTCCATGCGGACTAACAATTCTAGCAATATATAGTTCTGCTAACTTTGCACTCTGGTAGGTAGTCTTGACAGGTATGAAGTGGGCTACCATGGACAGTCTATCAACTATGACCCAGATTGAGTCATTTCCCCTACTAGATGTAGGCAAACAAGTGATAAAGTCCATTCCGACGGAATCCCATTTCCATTTCGGAATCTGCAATGGTTGCAATAGTCCTGAAGGTCTTTGATGCTCTGCTTTGACTCTTTGACAGATGTCACATTTGGCGATGTAGCTTCCAATTTCTCTCTTCATCGTGTGCCACCAAAATTGCTCTTTCAAATCCTGATACATCTTTGTTCCCTCGTGGTGGATAGAATAAAGAGTATCATGGGCTTCCTTCATGATAACTTGCTTCAGATCCGAATCTGCTGGCACACAGATACGTCCTTCATACCACAGTACTCCTTCTTCGTCTTAAGTGAATCTAGGTACCTTTCCTGTACCAATACGACGTTTAATTCCGTCGATACTTTCATTCCCCTTGTGGGTTTCCTTGACTTGGCTAATCAAAGTGGGTTGAAGTTCAATGCTAGCTAAGAATCCTTTGCTAACTAGTTCAGTCCTGAACTGCTCCAACTCTTCATACAAACTTGGTTGCTTCTCCTTGATCATGGCGTTGAGTGTACACGGCTATCTGCTACCACATTGGCTTTGCCGGGGTGATAGTGAATGTCAAGGTCATAATCCTTGATTAACTCTACCCATCTCCTTTGCCTCATATTCAGCTCTTTCTGAGTGAAAATATACTTGAAGCTCTTGTGATCTGAGTAAATCTCACAGCGATTACCCATCAGATAATGATGCCATGTCTTCAACGCTAGAACCACAACTGCTAGCTCAAGATCATGGGTCGGATAGTTCTGCTCATGCTGCTTCAGTTGTCGAGACAGATACACGATGACTTTTCCTTCTTGCATCAACACACATCCGAGACCAATCTTGGATGTGTCACAATACACATCAAACGGCTTCTTGATGTCTGGCATGATCAATATTGGGGCTGATATCAATCTCTTCTTCAGCTCCTAGAAACTGGCTTCACACTTGTCTGTCCATTCGAACTTCTTTTCCTTCTTCAACAATTGGGTCATGGGTCTGGTGATGCTTGAGAACCCTTCTACGAATTTGCGGTAATATCCCGCTAATCCGAGAAATGCACGGACTTGGGTTTGAGTGGCTGGGGCTTCCCATTCTTCGACATCTTTGATCTTGGCGGGATCAACAGAGACTCCTCCGGCAGACACAATATGACCTAGGACTCCTACTTCTTTCAGCCAAAACTCACACTTGCTGAACTTGGCATATAACTGAGGCTCTCTCAGGGTTTCTAGAATTCTTCTCAGATGTTGCTCATGCTCTTCTTCTGACTTGGAGTAGATAAGGATGTCATCGATCAACACAACTACAAACTTATCTAGGAAATTCATAAAGATCTTATTCATGAGATTCATGAAATAAGCAGGGGCATTGGTTAATCCAAAAGACATAATCGTATACTCGTATAAACCATATCGAGTAGTAAAGGCGGTCTTGGGAATATCCATTGCAAAAATCTTAAGTTGGTGATAACCAGTCCTAAGATCAATCTTTGAGAATACCTAGGCTCTAGTCAACTGATCAAATAGATCCTCTATCTCTGGCAAAGGGTGCTTGTTTTTGATGGTGACATTATTCAGCTTTCTGTAATTTGTGCACATACGGTTTCCTCCATCTTTCTTGTCGACGAATAACACTGGTGATCTCCATGGCGATGCGCTTGGTTGAATCAAGCCTTTCTCTAACATGGCATCCAACTGCTTCTTTAGTTCCACTAACTCTGAAGGGTTCATGCGATAGGGTCTCTAGGCTATGGGTCCGGTTCCGGGGATTAGTTCGATGATGAACTCAATATCCCTATCCGGGGGCATACCTGGCAATTCATCTGGGAATACGTCGGGGTATTCACAGACTACTCTGACTTGGTCAATGGTGGGCAGGGCTACACTCTTGTTGCACTTGAATTGACTGGGTAAGGTTTCAGAGATATGCTCTAATGTGACTCCAGAACTACTGATCATGGTGATTGCTTTCTTAGCATAGTCTATCAGTCCTTTATGCCTTGACATCCAGTCCATACCTAGTACTACTTCCAATCCTTTTGTTCCAAGTACAATTAGGTTGGCATAAAAATTTATCCCATGTATTCTGATAGGCACAACTTTGCATATTTTTCTAGCTTTGGTTATTGAACAGGGGATTTGAACTATCATGACATGCTTCAAGTTGGTTGGGTGAATATTACTAGTGCATGCAAATTCTTCGGTGACAAACGAATGCGATGCTCCCGAATCAAACAATACTCTTGCTAAACTGAGTTGACAGAAAACATACCCATCACTACATCTGGCGCTTCCTGGGCTTCTTCTGCGTTCATGTGGAAGAGACGGCCGTTGCGGTTGTGAGGGTTCCCTGGGGAAAATCTTCTTCCTGGTTGAACACGATGCTGCTGCTGAGCTGGGGCATTCACATTGGCATTGGCTGTAGTATTCTGGGGACACTCATTGGAATAGTGACCCTTCACTCCGCACTCAAAACAAGTTATCTGGGACTTTTTCTTGACTGCGACAGGTACAACATTGCTGCTTGTTCTAGGTGCAGTGTTGTTGTTGTTGCTTTTGGTCTTGGGAGGTGCACAGTTGAAATTGTTGGCATTGCTGGAGTTGTGATTGTTTCCTCCGGACTTCCCATTGCCTCCGCTATGATTGGGGTAGCTGGGGCGAGACATTGGGGGTCGGTTGTTCCTTAGTGCATGTCCTGATGAAGGGTTGAGATGGTACTTCTGGTGACTGTTGGATCCAGACTGTTGCATCATGTGACGCTTGCGGTTGTCGTTTGCCTGGTTAATCTTCCCTTCCACCTGAATGGCAGAGTCGACTAGCTCTTCGAGATCCTCGAAACGGATGTTGACGAGGAATCTCTGCATATCATCATGCAGTCTGTTCAGGAATCTCTCCTTCTTCTTGGCCTCCGTGTTGATCTCATCAGGTGCATATCTGGCAAGTGACAGGAATTTGTCACGGTACTCCACCACAGTCATTCTTCCTTGCTTCAATTCGCGGAATTCATCTCTCATCCTGTTGACTAGACCTTGTGGCACGTGGGTGCGGCTGAACTTGACTTTGAATGCTTCCCATGTCATAACTTGACCATGGTTCATCAGGCGGATACTGTTCCACCAAGCTCTTGCATCTCCCGCCAGGTAGTGGGTGGCGAAGAGGACTTTCTCATTTTCATCAACTCTTGCAACTTCTAAGTTGTTCTCCATGGTCTATAACCAGTCATCAACATCTAGTGGGTTTTCTGACGTGCTAAATATTGGGGGATTGGTATTGTAGAAGTTCTTAAGCTTGGATCCTTGATGATCCTGATTTCCATGCCCTTGGTTGTTGAGAGCCATCTGGGCGATCTGCTGCAGTGTTGCTAAGTTGGCTTGGCGTTCTGCCCTGCTTGCTTCACGGTCTGCGATGAGATTCTGCAAGATCTGCAGCATTGGGTCTTCTGACGAGCTGCTTCCTCCTTGGTTTCCACGAGTCATCTGAAGGTTGAGGTAGATATAGGGGTAAGAGGGAAATTCTAAGGTTCATGATTTTGGGTTTTGAAAGCTAAAACTTTGAGTTAGACTCATGTTTTTCAACTAACTTCATTTTCATTCATGCAAACAAGCACACGGTACAACACACACCATACCAAACAAAGAAAAACAGATGGTTTGAAGAACCAGTCTGCAAACTACGATACAGGGGGACTGATACATCTCATGCTAGACAGTGCTCTAGTGCATCTACTCATTGTCGATGAAGTCAGAGTCATCATCATTAGTGTAGAAGTCCACGGCATCCTCCTCCAAAAAGTCATCATCGTTGCTGAGGTAAGAATCCATGTCTCCCTGGATGTCTTCACCCTCCTCTTCTTCTTCTTTTGCTGCAAGCTGGGCTTCCTGCTCCTTGACTGTCTTGTCGAGGTCCGCCACCTTCTTGCGAAGACGGGCGATGGTGCGATCCTTCTTTGCACACTGGCGGAGAAGAGATAGGGGATCCTGGACGAGCAGTGCGAACGTCTGGGCCTTCTGGTCGGCAATGGAACGGTTCTGGTTGGCTAACTCCCTAGCATTCTCCAGTTCTTGCTATCTGTCGTGCAGTAAGAAGTCAAGATTCTCCACTTGACGCCTCAACTCTGGGTGACTTGGCATCTCCATCGGCATTCCCATGAAGTCACGTCTTGCATAGTGGGCAAAACGGGTTCCTTGGATTTGCTTGATGCTGAGGGCACATAGACGTGCGAGAGCTTCATGCATTGCCCTGGCTAATCCATCTAGCCAGTTGTTCTCTCACAGAGAACTGAATTCTCCCGGAATTTGGTGCTTTGTTGCTTCCTCTAAGGTCCGCGGCTAGCCACTGTAGGTCTCCTCCTGGGGGTCCTGGAAGTTTATCTCCAAGAAACTCTGGATGTGGGCGTCCTAGTAACTCCGACAGTGAATCCAGATCCCTCTCGAAGATCAGTTGACCTCCGTTTCCCAACTGGTAGAACTTGTTGAACTGAGACTCCATCTACAAGAATTTAGGATGGGGAAGTTGGTGAAGTGATCAAGTGTGTCAAATTTTAATTAGTAATGTAAGAATTTTGAGGAACATGAATTTTTGCGAAAGAATGAATCCACAAGGATAAGAGAGGAGACAGTTTTTCATAAATACTCACTTTGGTTTTCAAACTAAGTTTTTGTTTGGACGTCCATTCTAACTAGGGTCTCCTATGGTCAGCATGGCTCTGATACCAATTTTTAATCCCAGATGCCCATTATGCCCTACCTCGCAATCCCAGGATTACCATTTTTGCGAGACATAACGGATCGAATATCACAGTACATCATCCATTACAATACATACATAAGGCCTTAGACGAATAAGGATCTCATGATCAAGTCTTAATACAATAAGCAGCAGAAATAAAAGATAAGCGTAGCGGTGGAGTCCATCTTCAGGGGACACAGGCAATGCTGACGAAGGCAGATAGTCCTAGTTATCATAGCCGTCCTGTTGGCCATCATCTTGATAGTCTCCTTCATATTCTGGCCATGAGAATAGACAGGGACAAAAGCCATGAGTACTCTTTAAGTACTCGCAAACTACCTCTAACAAGTAATATAATTCTAGGTTAAAGTGCTAAATCTAAGTTTAACTATAAAGTTAAGTTTGAAACCTAAGCTGAATTCTGAAGCAAAGAAAGATAAAATAAAGTTCTAGAATCACTTAAGTTCGGAAGCTATTGTCATAAACACAACCTTGTTGTGGTCAAGTCAAGATTCATCATTCATTTCATAAGTCATTTTGAAAACATCTGACAACGAAACAGTATGGCCATTCCAACTGTCCATAACCGCGGACGCGGCTATTCGAATAGTTTGACACTCTGCAGAGGTGTACACTTTCACCACAAGATTCGATACATCTGCCAGGGATAACCCTGAATCATCATACTTAGTATGCAGATAATCAAACATAACCTTCCCTTTACACACCCTAGTATAAGCACCTCTCTCATGAGTATGGACTCACAACCATGAACATCAGTCATCTTGGGCACTGCATAGGTGGACAACATTGAGAGGTAGCCTCAGCTCAAACCTCTCCCACGAGGAAACTAATACTAACGCATATAAATTTCCAGCTAAACCTTACCCAATTCAGGTAGTGTGGTTGTACGGTAAATTTTGAATGGTATCGCATCTGAATCCATCCACCAGTTTTGTAAAAGGGTTAAGGCTCATGCCTCAACATTTTCATCATCATAAACCATTTGTGTTTCTCAACACATGTCAAAACATTTCAATAGAATGACTCATCATTCCAAAGTTTTCATAATTCATTTTCATCAAGTGTTCCCATCTAAAGTGACTCAAGTTTTTGATCTACTCTAAGCTACTAAGTTAAGAGTGTTCACTAAGGTGGAAAAGATGGGTTCAATCTCATGCCATAGAATGACATCTAAAAGGGTTCTAAATAGGTCAAGTTTTATACTCTTTATGCTACCTTCAAAACATGTAAAGAACTTTGGGTAAAGTAAAGGGAGTAAAGCTTGTAAATAAAACTTGGCGTATCTAATGGTCAAAGTAGGGTGACCAAAGCATGCCTAAAGCATCTTTGCTAAACCATCTAGCTTAATCTTAGCTTGCTAAGCATTATACTTGCAAGTGTTAGCTTGCATTGTTAATGGTGGCTTGCCTAGGTTAGTGCAGTGGTTGAAGTTTTCTTCTTCTTGTTGGTACTACTCCTCCTCCTCGAAAGCTTGGTTGGTACTATCGTCTATAAATACATACAGAGTACACAATTACCAAACAATACTTAACCAGTCTAATTAGCATTCTAAGACACACATTTGATGATCTATTATCATCTCAAGCATCACAAGTTTAATTTAACAGTTTCACTCTTTTTAATTTAGAAAATTAATTTCTACTCATTGAAAAATTAACTAAGATTTAATATTCACCACTTAAAACATGGGATCATGTGGACACATGTCGTCACCACATATTCTAGCAGGTGGGAATGTGATTTAAGGGTTGGATCATAATTATTTTGGTTTAAGTTCATTATTTAATGATTTAAAGTGACTAGAAATGCCTATATAGCATTATTTTGGTACTACTCCAAAGTCACTGCATGTAAACATTAATATTATTATATATTCAGATAGGTATGATGAAATGTGATTTTTGAGAGTTGGAATCAACTCAAAACCTATCTTGGTTGATTTTATAAAAATATTGCAAGGTGCAAATGTTTCTGTTTTGTTATTTTTACTAGGAGATATATATAACTCTAATTGAATTAAATCCAACAGGCTTGGATAGATCATTTCAATACCATTCAGGCAAAATTGGTTTCATGCAATTTGGATTTGTAAATCTCTCTGAATTGATTTTGAACCTCAGTGACAGAACTAAGTTTAAACTAAAAAGGAAAATCTTAATTCAAACTAACTGGGTCACGCGGGAAACTCTAACGGGCCGGCCCAGTGTCACTCCGCAGCACGGGGCTCAACTGACAGGGGGGTCCACAAATCAGCGGCTCATAATGCGCGAAGCGGTACGGGGCGCTGTGGGCCGTTAGATTAGAATGAAGATCAACGGATGTGGCTTGTCGTCGACGAAGGACCTGTCACCGATGAGCTCGAACCCTAGCGGCTCGGTGGGGGTGCATAGCGACGACGGCGAGGCGGGCAAATAGACTGGTGTTCAACGACAAGCTCAGGGACGGTCGAGGCAGTTCCAGGGGTGGTCGCAATCAGCGGCACCCTTCTCCTCGAGAGGCGGCCTGCTCCGGTGCAATTCCAGCGAGCTACTGCTCCCCTTGCTCCGGCTAGTGGTGTGGGATGATTAGTGAGGTGAGGGGAGTGGAGTGGTGTGCTTCAAATGGCTAGGGGTGCCCTCCTTTTATAGGCTCGACGGCCAGACCGAGAGGGATGGGACGGCGACGGTGGCGACATGGCTACGGGCGGCTAGCGGCATGGCTGAGGGTGGCGATCGACGGGCGGTCTCCTAGCGGTGCTCTAGGAACTTAATGCAGGCATAGGGGCGGTGGTATGCGGTCGGGGGCAGCTGGCACTCTAAGCGGCAGAGGCGGCGGTGTCCACGGCGAGCGGTGGCTGTGGTGCTTTGGGTGGCGAACGGGCATGTCCGTCGTGTTCCCTGGGTCGTGGCGGAGCGGTGGACGCGTGCTACGGTTGAGCGGCGGCTTGTGCACGCGTGCTGGGTGCGGCGCTCTGGCACGTGCTCGCAATGGCGCGGTGGCACTGGGCGCGGGCTCTCCTCGGTGGTCCACTGTTGGGCTTAGGTCGGGGAGGGGACAGAGGGTGGCGGTGAGGTCCTGGCTACCTCCTAGACATGGCGAGAGAGGGGGAGATGGTTTGCTGGGGGGAGTGCATGGTGTGGCCGGCGAGTTGGTGCTCGGCATGGTCTTGCACTGCCACTAGGGACAAGGGGGATGGGTGCTAATGGTATGGTTAGATCATGAGGGGAACAAAGGATTGAATGGAGATCAAATGGGGGCAAAACCCTGTTCAAAACAGTGAACTATGGTTTAGAGTTTAACCATGCCTGCCAAGTGTTTGATTAAACGGCCGCAAGAAATAAACTTTTCAATTTTGAAAAGATTTTTGGTGGGTTTTCTAGGCATGAGCTTGAGACTCTGTGGGTGCTTGGGTTTTGAAAATTGAGCTTGTTCGAGTGGTTTTTGAAATAATGGGATCTTCCCATATGAATTAGATTCAATTTTAAACTGTCATTTAAAATTAGCATTTGAATGTTTTTAGCAGATCACAAAGTGGGCCTTGGTACATCATTATGTGTACTATCAAGGGGTGTAAAGATCCACCAATGTTTCTGTTAAGTTTTGAGTACTAGGCATAGCCAAAGTAGGCATGAGAGTTAATTTGGCCAAAATGACCATTCACTTCAATTATTCATTTTGAGTTATTTTTCTTTGGGAAAAGTTTGGGAATGATTTAGATGATGTTTTGTTTCACCTAAGAAACATTTTACAAGCAAAGAATCACAGAACCATGGCAATTCGAATCAATTCCTAAATTAAATGCACATACACATGAATGCTTTCATTTTTAATTTGGAAAAGTTTTTGTTAACCCTAAATTTGAGGATTTGGATCTTGATAAGCTTGGATTAAAGTTTTGGGATGTTACATTTCCACTTGGCTTACAAGGGAAGGAAGGAATCTTCTTGGTCAAAGGTTTTCTCTCTCCACTTTAGCATGCACGAAGCGTACAGAGGGATGGACCAGCGAGTACGGGCCGACAGAGGTGACATGTCCCATGTCGGGTGACGTTGGCTATGTCGGGTGACGTTGGCTATGTCGGCTGACGCCGCGCTGTAGAGGGGCTAAGTGAGGCTTATGCCCTGAGTTCAGATTAGCTTAGACAGAGAAACAACGAGCACCGCTTTACCATTTTGGCAGAGGCTTATTTGGAGAATATGCCCTCCATGTTTGCCCTAAGTTGCAACCTAGCCCCCTATATAAGGAGGGGCAGGATCTCCCTAGAGAGGGTTGGCAATTTTTACTAAGGGAAAACCCTAGAGAGTTAGTTGTGGGTAGTAAGAGCACCAACCTCCTTCCCACGAACTGCTCAAGGAGCCCTTGTAATCCACCATTGATAAGAGAGAAATACAAGCATCTGTGTATGGAATCACCACACTATCCCTCCCTGGATTCCTCTAGTGCACATTGGCCCCATATTTAGCGTATACATGGCATATGCCGTGCCACGGCCATGACACCCACTCTGTATCAGGCATTGAGGATTTCAGCATGCTGCCTGTCGAACACATGTGGGGAGGGCTCATTGTGTTCACCTGCAACATAGATTCAGTTACAATATAAGCAGAGTCAACTCATTGCCCGAAAGATCTTGCAGAGCAATTGTAGTTATAGAGCGAAAAAGAGAAAGTTCGAATGGTTTGCTACATTCATTGCTTGAATCCCCTAATTGGCTTTGATTTAGGTAAGGCTCTAGCTGCGATCCTCCATGGACAAGGTTCCGCCTCCCATCCATTATTCCACATTAACCTGCAAACGGCTTCATACCTCTAGGCAGGGTTCTTCAGTCTATGAACATCGAACTCCCCCTTGATACAAAAATGCCGGAACAACATCCTGAACTCATGCTTGTTGCTGAACTCGGTGCCAACCGAAATTATAGGATCCTCGTGGTCATGTTTCATACCTTCTATGTCGGCACCCAAATCATCAACTACAATTCCATCCTCACCATTAAGTGTCTCATCTATTTCATCATTATTAGATTCTTGATCCTATATAGTGCCCTCTTCTACATATGATTCATAATCTTGACCATCCTCAACAATGCCTAGTACTGGACACATCGTATTGACTCCCAGGGGTGGGGCTACACCATCATCTCTACCCAGATGGACCGGAACTTTGGCCCAATCTACCTCACTAGCAACTCTATTTTCTCCTAGACGCTTTGTTGGTGGTGCTGCAACAACATGGGGTAGTCTTACATTTCCACGTATCCCATGTTCTTTAGTAGACATACATCGGTCAGATTATATTTATCTCGACTATACAGAGCCCTCTTGCTCTTTTTATGTACATCCTCCTTCCTGATGGAATCCTTACTGATGATATAATTAGGGCTTGACATCTGTGTTTTGTTCCTCATCAAACTAGCCTTTTTACTGATACTCTTGGGTATGATCTCCTTCTTGCTTCCCCTCACAGGCATTGGCTCCTACATGTTGGCATTATTATCTGACCTCTGCGGCGTGTTCTTCTTCGAAATAGCCATTTTGCTGCTACTATTGGGTGTGTCCTCCTTCATGCTGGCATTATTGCCAGTCCTCTGCGGCATGTTCCACTTCAAATTAACATTTTTTCGGCTACTACTAGGTGTGGTATCCTTCGTGCTGGCCATCTTAGCCTTTTTTCTACTACTCCTAGGTGTGTTCACCACTGTGCTCGACCTCTTAGCTTTTTTGCTGCTACTGTTCGGTGTGGTGCTAATTTCCGTGCAATTCTTGGTGATGTGGGCATGCCTTATAGGTACTCGAGTTTACCATATACGATCCAATCTGGTAGAAGCCCACGGCGTTACCAAGGCCCAATCAAGGATTCGGGTGACCGAAGGAGACTCCGACTACTTGTGACACACGACAAGATCAAAGATAGAAAGTTTAAAGGGTAAAACCCTAACTTGTAACCGACTCAACCTGCTATCCCAAGACCTAGCCTATCTATATAAAGGCTAGGAGGGGGCATCGAGGAAAAGAATCACAACCCTAGTTGCCACAACCTCGCCAGATTGCATCTACACACCCTTGTAACTTTCGACTCCCTCGATAATTCCAAGAGCAGACAAGCAGGAGTAGGGTCCCCTACGAGGCCTGAACCTGGGTAAACCTTGTGTCCCTGTGTGCTGGTCGATTGATGCCTCCAGCGCTCCCTCCTTCTCCAAAACCCAACTCCATAACAATGGACATTGATGAGTTTAACCCTCGTCAATTGGCACTGTCTGTGGGAAATGGGAGTGCTAACTTCACAGCTTCTTCATCCCCGTCAACTGCAATCTAAAACTCTACAACAATGGAGATTCACCTCCTCTTCGGTGCCTTCGACTTCACCGTCCACACGCCAGCCACTCGCGCGACTTTCGAGTCCGTGGGCGATAGGATCGGCCTGGCAATCGGGAGTTTATGCTTCCAAGATGGTCAGCTGGGCACGCTTCGCCTACCTGATCAGCCGACAGTCCCCGCGATTGCTCCAGCGTCGTGGTTTCCACCGCCGACCGGCGCCCTAAGCAAGCTCAACGCCCCGGCAACAGTCGGGAACACGTACAGCGACAACAGTCGCGAATCTGATCTGGGTGATCTGGCCACAGAGGACGAGAGTCTATGGCTCTGGATTTGAAAGTTGTGGAAGCAACAGCTTCCCAAATCACTACATGGGCGCTGTCATCAACGCATGCAACACCGGTGGCAATCACGACAACACTGGTACTAGTCCGTCTAATGGCGACATCCCAGCCGAGAACGGTGCTCCTGCCAACGGCGCACCCACCAACAATGGGACGGGAGGAGACCCGCATCTCACGGTGAATGAGCGCACTAAAGAGCGCATGCTGATCAAGCTCAATGACAACGAGTGGGCCCATTGTCGCGGAGCCCTGCGGGGCAATCCTCTACCCCCAAACTCATCGCAAGACATGCTAATGAGTTACCATTGGCTGGTCAAGGAAGAGTACAGGCGCCAACAACAAGTAATTGCGCAGCTCGATGCGCGTAGAAAGGCGGCGAATGAGTCTAGCCTTTGGCGGGCTCAGCTCTCTTCCATGGGGGGGATCCTCTTCTAAAGGCAATGACCAGGTGGCCGCCAAAGAGGCGCTCTTGACTGGCCCACCTTACCGACAAGGAACGATAAGAGGCTGCATGAATCCTCGACTTCTCATCCATGACGATGGATACGAGGGGCAACATGCTCCCAAAGACACCGCAAGCAGCGGTGACAGCGGACACCATGTATCTCCTCAACAATAAGCCACCAACCGGGGATCCGTGAGCTGCCATGCACCGATCTACAATCGCGGGCTTGGGGCTAGTTGAAGATGCCCTCACCAAGGATCCAACACCAGAGCCGAAGAAAAACAAAGCTCTGACCAGGTGATATTCATCGCCTTCCTCCAGCGATGACATCCACAACCTGTCACGACGACGCCGCTCACGACAACATTACTACGACTACGGCGCACGTGATGACATCACACAGCGCAAGGTCGACAAGATGCATGCAAGGCGTGCCCGTTCGGCTAATTTGGAGGACGACTGGATAGAGCTCTATGGCGCCAGCTGCTTCAGCAGGGCCGTTTGACAGAAGTGAATGCCAAAGGGGTTCAAACTCCCATCAGAGAACCCGAAATTCGATGGCCCATAGGACCCGAAGATCTGGCTAGAAGATCACATCTCCTCCGTCAGGCTCCATGGCGGGACCACAAGCACAGCAACACAATTCCTCCATCTACAGCTGCAAGGCGTCGCTCGTGCATGGCCTAACTACCTCCCGCGCGGATCAATTCGCAGCTGGGAAGAGCTAGTCCACAGCTTTGTACGAAATTTCAAGGGCATCTACAAAAGGCATGCATCAATCAAAGAACTGCGATGCTACTACCATAAGACTGGCGAGTCACTACGCTCGTACATCCAGAGATGGTCCATCATCAAAAATTCTATAGAAGACATCTCTAAGGACCGCGCAATCGATGCGTTCAATGGCGGCGTGCACCATGGAGAGCTCAGGGAGGAGCTGGGGCGTAGCAGGCGGCGGCGCTGTAGGGGCGATGCAGGGCCGGTGGCTGGCGGCAGAGCGGCAAGCACGACGACGTTGTGGGCGGGCGGCGGAGCTAGGGCGCAGCAGGCGGCATTGTAGGCATGGTGCGGGGCCGACGGCCAGTGGCAGAGCGGCAAGCACGACGACACTGTGGGCGTGCAGCAGAGCGGCAAGCCCCTTCTCTCGCCATCACATGCGCACGCCAATCTCGCTCGCTCTCTAGCCAAGATCCATGGCGGCTGTGAGCGGTCGCGATGTCGTGGCGGAGGAGGAGTTCAGCGAGCGCGAGCTGGAGGTGGTCGCCATTCTCGTCGACCTGTCGTCCATCGTGCGGGCGTAGTGGCACCGCTAGCACCGCCTCGTGCAGTAGCAAGAATAACCAGAGATCCCCACCCGCCCTCTCCCGAGATGCCACCCGCGCTGCAGTCGTCATCCCAGGATGGTGTCTAGGCGCCTGAGCTTTGCCGTGCGGCAGGCGTCAGCGAGGAAGAGCACTAGCGTCATCCCCAGACTGGTGTCCAGGCACTGGAGCTTTGCCGACGATAGGCGGCGCTGACGGGTGGGTGGGGGCAGAAGAAGAAGGTGGGTGGGGGAGGGGGAAATAGGGAGGCTGACGGGTGGGACCCATTGGTGGTAAATAGCAAAATAGGAGAGAAAAATAAAAAATAACATAAGATATGGCTGACAGGTAGGCCCCACTTCCACCTCAGCTCCTCCTAGACACGTGCCGCCAACTCAGCACATATAGCTGGGCCCGAGCCGTTAGAAAGCGTGTTAAAATGCTGTTAGACGAAATTTAGTTCAGTTTGCAATGCTATGACTCAGAACTGGTACTGACTCGCAAAAATTACCAAAAGTGGTGCTGACTCATCCCGACAGCCCCAATTGTGGTTGTTTTATCCAATTAAGTCCAACCACCCCTACTTAATTCCCTCTCATTCCTCTTCCGTTTCCCCCCAGCCACTACCCCCGGAGAGCCCCCAGGCTCCCCCAAGGGCTAGCTCGAACCGCCGCTGTCCGACGCAACTCCGACGACGTTTCCGGTGAGCTCCGACCACCTCACTCCCTCCTCTCTGCCCTATGTACTTTGTCGTGTCCTAGCGCATCTTCTAACCCCGTCCACGTGCCTTTTCTTGCTCCAGGTCGACGACACGGTCATTGCCGGCGAAACTCCCTATGCCGCCACTGTCCGACGAGTTTTCCGGTGAGGTTAGGGTTTCCGCCGCCCCTTTTTAGCCTCTACTAGACCGTCATAACCTGGGCGCCCCTAACTGAACCCTCTCCTTGCTTGTTCCAGCCCCAGATCACCACCATCGACATCGAGACACGAGCTCCACCGTCGATAGAGCTCCGGCGAGGAATCGAGATCGAGGCAGAGCACCCCCCACTCCACCGTGACCTCCAACGAGACCGCCATGACCGCCTCGACCCCTGGTAAGAGTCCATGGACCTCCTGCCCCTTTAGAACCGCCGGAACACCGTCGTCCGACGAGCCGCCGCCACGCATAGAGAGCCAGCGCCGCCAGTTCGTGGCTGCGCGCTGAGCACCATTCGATCGGGTTTTAGCGGCTAGGATTAGCTCAACGACCGAAGCGGTACGAGCTGATCCGATCCATCTGTTTGCCACTTCAAATCTAACGGTTCACAACGATCGATCCGACCGAACCGGTACGGACCAATAGGGTTGCGCCACGTCGGCTAGGTTATCTGTTTAAATAGAAAAATAGACAGATTATATATTAAACTTAGAAATTCAATAACTTTTGATCCACAGTTCAGAAAAATGCAATTTTGGTGTCTATGGATTCATAAAAATAAGACATTTATTATAGAGGCCTTGTTTCACACTTTTTCTTCTGAAAAATTGGAATTATAAGCAGAACCTTTTTAGTCGAAGAGGATGTCGAGATTTCTCGACAAAATGATATCGACTTAGTCAAAGAAGTTCGCATCGTTGCTGAAATGAGATCAACAGCCTATCAGCAAAAGTTATGCAAGTATCATAGCCAGAGAGTCCGAAACAGATATTTCAATAAAGGCGATTTGGTTCTCCGGCTTGTGCACCAAAGAAAGCACAAACTTTCCCCAGTATGGGAAGGGCCCTTTTTAGTTAGTCGAGTATTGCACAATGGTTCGTACTACTTAACTAACATGAGGCCACTCAAAGAAATATTTGCTACTAAGAAGAGAAAGAGAGCTAGAGGCAGTACAAATCCGGATGAGTTACACAGACCATGGAATATTGCTCAACTACTTCCCTTTTATTCTTAGTTTATCCTTCTTTGTAATCATATATGTGTAGATGTTCTATGAGAAATAAAAGTCTGGGTGGCCTCATGTTTTTTTTGAGAAGTTTTTACCATCTTATTTCCGAATGACCATGTCATAGTCAAAAATCCCAGAATACTTGAAAGTACTTTATGCTCATGTTTGTTCTGGTTTAGATTTCTGATTTTAAAAAAGCTACCTTCGGGTATAACTATAAATTTTCTAGTCTATACTTTGGTTCTTTGTCTGATTGCAAGATGTGGGTATTTTCCAAGTAGTGAATTGTTGGTACTAGAAGCCGACTTTGTTTTCGAGTTTAAACTGGTTTAGCAATTGAGCTCCATTGCTCGACAAAGTTTCCGTGCAGAAGGTTTAGCCGGCTCACGAAAGGGACGAGCGGGAAAGCCAGATAAATGATAAGTATAGACGGAACAATATAAGTGCTTATGCAAACATTTCAGGCACAGAAAAATAAAAGCCAAAAGTGCTGAATAGATCAAAAGCTTAGCACTAGCAAAATTATAAGTACATCATATTTACAGACCCATAAATGTTTCTCGAAATAATACATTTGCTTCTGATAATTTATGATGCAGGAGAGGATGCAGGAGCTGCCGGCTCGCTGGACACATCAGCAGGCCTCTGATAGCAATCCGAGATGTCCAAATCGGATATGGTTTGTCCATCCTCAGAAACTTCGGCTGCTTCTTCTGGAGGCAGAGGCGGCATGTCCACACGGGTGAAGAAGGGAGTGTCGTAGCTGGTCAAGTCAGCTACATGACACCCATATCCGTCGCTGGAGTCCATGATGGCCTTGATGTTTTGCTCATGTCCGTCTTCATCCACAGTAGAGTACCCTCTGGTCACTTGCCAGATTGCCATGCTTCCATGGTGGCTCATGACCATGGTGAGAGCGTTCTGCGCTACGGATCGCGCGTAGGACATGTTCCAATCCTGGACAAGTTGCGGCATATCTTTCGCCTTCTCTCGCACCTGAAATTCGGACATGTCATGCATGTCCGGAACCTTGAGAGCTTCGCCAATTTCCTCGATGGATTGGCAGAAGTCATGAAGCAAATCACCGACTTGGGTAAGCCAGTGGGTGCGAGGCTCGGTAGAGGTGGAGTCCATCAAGTTCAGAGGACCTATTCACATAACACAAAAATGGTTAAGAAAATCCGACATTGAAAGTAGTCGAAGAAAATAGACAAGTCAGACAGATGGAACATACCGAAGATAACGTCGTCAACTTTGGTCTTCTCTTCCTGAAGACTCCGAAGTTCAGCCCGGAGCGCCTCGGAAAGGTCCTTCTCTTTGCAAAGCTCATTGTTGAGATCCGAGATTCTCTGATCTTGGGCCGCAATCTTACGATCACGCTCGTGGAGGAGGATTCGAGAACTTGAGCGATGTTCTTCTCATGATCCGCCTGGAGCTTATCCAGCTCTTGGCGAAGTTCTTTGTTCTCCACCACCAAGGTTTTGAGGTTCTCGGCCTCTTCAATCATAGCCCAGGATTGTTTTACCAGTGCTGTAAGTCAAAAAGAACAACAGTTCAATGAAAAATATTCGATTATGAAAACACAAAAGGCAAGGTTTGAGTCTCGGAATGTTTACCTTCGGCCTCATCCTTGGAGACCTTCAGTTCAGCATTTTCAAGTCGGAGAGCTCAGATCTCTCTCCGCTTATTGTAGATATTCTTCAACAAATCCTGGTTATATGAATTAACTTTCTGTAAGTCAGAATACCCATAGTCAGAAGTCTACTGAACACTCGGTCTAATATTTTTACTAATATTCGAACAAGCCTTGGGGGCTACACTAGTTCATTCTTTGGCATCCTAAGGAAGCATAAACCTGGATTGTATATCCTACTTCATGCTTGGAGGCTAGAGCATATGATATGAAATGCAATAAAGAAAATCATGAGTTCGAATTCTAACTTACATGATGTTCATGTGTGAGCTTGCTCAGACACATGTTCACCTCGGTGGTAACCTTCTCGACGAGGGTGAGTGGAATAACAGGAGGTGGTGGAAGTACACCAGCTCTAAGTCCCTCGTCGCGAAGGCGAACTTGTTCAAGAAGGTCAGAGTATTTGATGTCTACCGCCTCTTGTGCTTCTTCCTCGGCAAAGACATTTCTCTTCTCCAAGCATTGCCGGGCTAGCCGCTGGATCTCTTCCGCACATTTCCGGGACAAGCAAAACTTGCCAAGCCCCAGATTGTTAAGGAGGTTTTCGGCGAAGATATCTACCGAGGGATCATTACCCGAAGAGGCTTCAACCTTATCTAAACCTGAGCCACTTGTGGTGGTGTCAGTCTGTGATTCGAGGATCACTGGCCCCGTTGAAGGAGCCAGATCTTCTGCGACAACCGGAGATGGAGTAATCACCGGTGTTGCAGAGGATTGTGGGGCAGGAGTTGGAGGAGCCTCCACAGGAGAAGCCATGGTCAGCTTCGTCTGCCGCAAGGGCTTTGAAGAAGTTCCCTTCCCCTTACCCATGATGAGTTGCTTAGCTCTGAGAATGTAATAAGAATGGAAAGTATTACATCTCGGAAGTAAAATTAGAGTAAGGAACAAAGGTGGAAGTTGTGTTGAAAGTTACCTCTTCACGACATGCACCTCCTTTGTGCCGACAGCCACTATCGGAGCCCTGCGCTTCTTGGGCACAATGTCCGGCAGTGGAACTAGTTCAGCCTCCTGAGAAAACTCCGGAGGATATCCCTCGAGTGGAGCAAACTCCAACTCGGGGAGGTCGGCAAGCTGAAAAGAAAGAAAACATCTCATTATTGCGAAATAACTTAAAGAGTGAAACAAATAAAGGGATTTATCATTGAAGCTTACCGGAACCACAGGGTCTTCCGCTGTATGCATATCCAGAGACAAGTCCGGAATCTTCCTTTCAATCCGCTCCTTGATCAGCCATTTAATCTGGCTTATGTAATCATGTGGCTTTAAAGCCGTAGGACTGATGTGGAGGGAATCATTCTTCAACGCCGTGATGGAGTGCATCACACGGTTGCCGTGGTATTGGAGAGGCTGAATCTGGTGTGCGACCCAGCATTGGAATAGGTCGGATCCTTTCAAGCCCTTGTGTTTTATCATATATTCGATCAGCCTATTAGCAAGGATCAGATCGTCACTTAGAGCCGGTGGAGCCTCGTCCCAAGAAAGTTGGGCTGTGGCGGATCCGTCGATGAAAGCCGGCAAAGCAGTATCTTTGCCGGGAGCAGGAATATCCTTATGGTAGAAGAAAGTGGCCGGCCATTGTTTGACCAAGTTACTGGCAGAAATACGAGGATACCTACGCTCACGTCTAACTGAAAGGCTAATAGTACCGGTAATGTAAGGATTACCGGCAGTGATGGAGTTTCTACGGACATGGATGTAGAAACGAAACAAGGTGTGACTCGGCCTAATGCCGAGATACCCCTCGAACAAAGCTGCATAAGAACTCATCTCTAAGATGGAGTTCGGGGGAAGATGGTGGAGTTGTACACTGTAGTGATCAATCACCTCAGAAAAGAATTCCAAGGGAGGAAAGGACAAACCTCTGTCGAGGTGGGTGCCGAAGTGGACCCGCTCGCCGGCGCGCGGGTGGGGAATGGTTTTACCGAAACCGCTCTGCCATTCGCTAGCGTGGAGGAGACCTTCATTCTCCACGACTTGGAGTTTCTCATCGTCGAGGAGGCAAGGGATCCAAACTCCCCGGTTGCTCTCTTTCCCTGCCACAGCCGTCGCCGCTGCTACCACTGCTAAGCCGGAAGAGGAAGAGGAATCCATTTCTCCAAGTTATAACTCCGGAAAGATTTATCAAGGACCAAATTCAGAGACCTGCAGAGTTCGCTTCCAAATAGGTAACGGTTTTGGTAAGAAAAGTTCCACGAAAATACTATCCAGATATAATTTTGCAGTTTTTAGTCAATAAGGAAAGTTACGAAGTGAAAAAGGGACGGAAACGGAGCCAGGGTGGCCCACACCACCCTGTGGCGTGGGCCCACCCCTGGCCACGCCACCAGGTGGTGAGGCCACCCCAGACTCCGCCTCCGACCCGTTTTCTCCCAGTACCTCCCTTTTGATGTGAAACTTCGTAATATATAACCCCTAGATCTTCCGAGGGTCGTATATCATGTTTTCGTCGTGTTTTTGTTTCGATCTGTTTCTGCCAGGTAGAGTCCTAGATTTGGAGCCACAGTGTCTTCCTCTGGATCAGCCAAGGGAGATTCCTTAGAAGATATCATCAACCCATACATGAGAGAGTTGAAGATTCATCCCAAGGAGCTGTTGCTCGAAGATGGGGAGGTCCGGATAAAAGAGGTTCAAGGCCCTAAAGGTGAAGGAAGTCTGGAGGACAGGATGGAAGCACTGGAGCAAGAAGTCTTTAGGTACAAGAAGATGGCGGAGCGCGAAGTGGATATCATCCATAAGATTTGTTCCGAACTCATCGCCGAGCACCAAAAGGAGACTGCTGAACTCAACGACGAAGTCCTCTCACTCCGCCAAACAACCAACGAACTGCAAGCACAGTTCTATGACATTCAAAATCAAAACTGTGAGTATGAGGTTAGGTTTAAACGCATAAGTGTTGCTTCAAGTTTCAGGATGTTGGAAAGCATGATGTCCTTTGTTGATGGGAAGCCCTTACCCTGGAAGTCGGACGAAGATGAGAGGATACCACCACCACCAAAGGAGTAATTCATCATCAGGTTTGGCATCCCCTTGATTTGTTCCAATCTTGGGGGAGTGCCGCGGTATCACATCACTATCTTCTATATTTTTGCCTTATTAGTAGAGTCATATCATGAATAGAGAAGTTATTATGTAGTATGGTTTGCATTATGGAAGTTTCCCCTCTCTCATTAGATATTTATCCCTTGGTGTGATTTTCCGTTCTGGAATATTAATGAGAAGTTCTATCATTTACTCTTTTGCATAGCTTATATTAGTTTTCAATTCGTTGTTATATGATTGATCTTGTTGTTAGTATTGGTATCACTTTGGGATCATTGAGTTAATTTAGTTGGTTTTGGAAAACCTGGCTCGGTCAGTAGCAACACTATTTTTGAGAGTTGAATGAAAAGATAAAAGTACTTTAAAGAAAAATAATTTCATCATCTTTCTTTCTTGATTTGCTCATAAGTCTAGTATTCTCTAGTTAAGATCTTTTGTGCTTACAAGGAAGATTGCATGTGTCTTTTTATCACTTGTATGTTTGTTTGTTTCCTTCAACTCTTATACTTGCTACCTAGCCTTGCTAGCTAAAAACCTGTACTGAGAGGGAATTCTTCTCGTGCCTCCACTTCCTTAAAACAAAACCTTTGCCATTTGTGTCCACCATACCTACCTATTAGCATTATTGCTATTCCAAGTAAATTATTCTTTTATCTACCTCCCAAATTAAACTTGTTATGTGAAAATTAGTGATTAAAGCTCTCACGAAATTGATGGCACACTTTACTTTCTTGCACTTAATAAACTTGAACCATTGGGTCCTTCTTTGTTGTGTATATGCTTGCGCTTTATGAGTTGAAGTTAGCAGAACCATGTCTCATGGGGACAGCTTTCAACACTTCATTTGGTACTTTCTACCTAGTTGATATCATGTTCTTTTGCTTACGGATCCCGACGGTGTGAAATAAAAATGGAACTTGTAAGATCATTGAGTTTATATGCGTGTTAGAGAAATGCCTTGGCCGCTAGCCTAAGACATGACTAATCATGGTGGAAACTTGCAGCATAACTATAGTGAGGATTCTATGAAGCATCCTCAATAAAAACCTATGCAAATAGCAAATAAAAAGATCGCTGAGATGCTCACTGTCTGCTTGCCTTATCATTTTGATTATGGGATAGCTCCTGTGTCATGCGCAAGGGGTACCCCGTTGGCGGTTCTCAATGATACGCGTGTATTTACAATGACAAGAGCTTACTCGTGACTAAAGTTGAGTAGCATGAGGTTCGGTACTCATAAGTAAGGGGCATGAGATTTCAACTTATAACTTGTCAAGCATATCGTCTTAGTTGTGTCACTTTAACCTTAATCACCTAAAGATGCCTATGATAGGGGCAATGAGAGCTGAAAGCTAGTAAGTATCATAATTTTTGGGAGCTCTTTATGAGACTTGCAATCCCTACTTCCCTCTACGAAGGGCCTTTCATTTACTTTTTAGTTGAGCCAGTAAACCTATTCCCTTCAATCTCATCAAGTATTTTGAGTTGTTGTGTTTCATTCATTCATATGATGATTTATTCAATCATGTTTCTTATGTTCCTTGTTTTGCACATTGCTCTTATCTTGATGTTTACTACTTTGAAAGCTATCATTGAAAACCAGTTATTTGTGAACTCCAGCAAATTTAACAACTATTCTTCGAGCAAGAGCTAAGTTTGCCATTACCAATTATGATTTACTTCATGTATCTTTATTGTGTTTCCTTTACCCCATTACAAGTTGAGTTATATAATAGTGAGTTGTCTTCTATTATGATCTATGTATTGATGAATGTGATGCTTCTTGTCCGTATTATTTTATCGACTCTTCACTCCATAAACCTGAGGCCATGTTTATTGAGCTCAGTTTTGCGTGGGGACAAGCGAAGTCTAAGCTTGGGGGAGTTGATACGTCCATTTTGCATCACTATTCTATGTCTTAATTCACTGTTATTCATTGATATATTTCGTATTGAGAAGTGATACTTATGTTATTTCATCTGTTTTTGCATGGTTGATGACTTTTGGGGCATGGACCGCTGCAATCAGGATTCTGATGGAAAGGGTGCTGTTTGGAGGCAAAATTCGCGAAGATCATAAAATCCGGAAAATATACAAAAAATCCTATTTTCCCAGAAGACGAAGGAAGCCAGAAGGGGGGCTGGAGATGGGCCACAGGGGGCCCACACCACCCCCTGGCGCGGGCCAGCCTTGGTTGCACCACTAGGTAGTGTTGTTGCCCTGGTCCACCCCTGGCACTCCCCTCTGGCGTATATTGTCCTCCGGAAACCCTAAGACTTGGGGAGCGACCACAGAAAGATTCCGCTGCCTCTACGGGGCGCAAAACACCGAGAGAGAAAGATCTCTCTGGCAGACAGATTTCTGCCGGGGGAATTCCTTCCCGAAGAGGGGAGATCGTCGCCATCAACACCACCATCAAGCCGGACTTCATCGGGATCATCATCATCATCACCACCATCATCAGCAACCTCATCACCATCTCCATATTGATGTAACAATTGCGTTGAATCTTGCATAGTTCATAGGGGAAACTTTCCCGGTGTTGATTACTCTTTGTAGTTGATGCTATTGAGTGAACCATTGAATTATTGTTTATGTTCAGATTGTTATACATCATTATTCCATTTCTGATCATGATCCATATGATGTCTTGTGAGTAGTTCGTTTTGTTATTGTGTACATGGGAGAAGTCATGTTGTTAGTAGTGGAATTGTGTTGAGAAAGATTCCATAGTTTGACATTTAAGTTGTGGTGTACTTCTTCTAGTGGTGTCATGTGAACGTCGACTACATGACACTTCACCTATATGGGCCTAGGGGAATGCATTGTGTATTTGGCTACTAATCGTAGGGGTTGCCGGAGTGACAGAAACCTGAACCCCCGTTAGGAAACCATTGCACAAGGGACGTAAGGGTCTTAGAGTTTAGAGCTGTGGTTAGGTTTCTACCTTAATTACTTTCTTGTACTTACGGATGTTTGCAAGGGGTATAATCACAAGTATATATTAGTCCTAGGAAGGTCGGTACATTAGCACAGGTTCACCCACACAACACTTAGCAAGCTAAAGAAGATTAATCAACTTTATGAAGCGAAAGCACTTGACAGTCTTCCCATGTGTCCTCGAGAACGTTTGGTCATCTTAAGTAATACAACTGGCTTGTCCTTTGCTGCATAAAGGATTGGGCCACTTGCTTCATTTATTCCTACCGTCTTTTATTTACTCGTACTTTGTTTACTTTCTTTATCTAAAACCCCTAAAAATCCATTTGCTAAGTATTTGTAAAGAATTCCTGATCCATACCACTAGCCAACACATTCTGCTCCTCGTTGGGTTCGACACTCTTACTTATCAAAAATACTGCGATACACCCCCTATACTTGTGGTTCATCAATGATGTTTAATTCACCTTAGAATCATTTTACAACCTATGGATCACTCAAACATGGAAATTCCAAACAACTCCTACTTTAAATGCATACACATATGAATGCTTAATTATTTTAAATGGAAAAGTTTTTGTTAACCCTAAATTGGGTAGATTTTATCTTGATTAACTTTGGATTAAGTTTTGGGATGTTAGAAACCTTCCCCCCTTAAACAAAATCTCATCCCAAGATTTACGAAAGAAAACTAGGAACTAAAGAGATCTGGAAACTCTATCCTAATGTAATCTTCCCGCTCCCAGGTGGCTTCCTCTTCAGTATGGTTGCTCCATTGAATCTTCAGAAATTTGATACTCCGAGTCCTGGTGGTTCTGTAAGCTTCCTCCAAGATACGAATGGGCACTTCACGATATGTCAGATCCTTGTTGATCTCAACAGCTCAGTGATCGATGTTCTTGAAAACTTCGGTCTTCGCCGGCAATTCTAGGCATTTGCGAAGTAACGAGATATGGAACACATTGTGGATGGCTGACATCTCTTCTGACAGTTCCAGTTGATATGATACTTCTCCTCGGCAATTCGGAATCTTGAACGGTCCAATATATCTAGGGGCTAACTTTCCTTTCAGACTAAAGCGTTGTGTTCCCTTCAATGGTTAAACCTTGAGATACACGAAATCTCTGACATTGAAAGTCAGGTCTCTCCTTCTCTTGTGAGAATAACTCTTCTGTCTGGATTGGGCTGTCTTGAGGTGCTCACGGACTTTGTGAACCTTCTCTTCGGCTTCTCGGAGAATGTCGGTCCAAATATCTGAGTCTCTCCTACTTGCGACCAATTCAAAGGGGTACGACACTCTCTTCCATATAGGAACTCAAATGGTGCCATTTGCAAACTAGCTTGATAATTGTTGTTGTATGAGAATTCTGCAAAAAGGCAGACAGTCTTCCCATTTTGATCCGTATTCCAACACACAAGCTCTCAACATATCTTCTAGGATTTGGTTTACTCTCTCAATCTATCCATCGGTTTGCGGGTGATAGGCGGTGCTGAAATTCAAGTTGGTTCCTAAGCCTTCTTGGAATTTCTGCCAAAATCTCGAGGTAAATTGGGTTCCTCTATCTGATACTATGGTCTTGGGGGTTCCATGCAGACTAACAATTCTAGCAATGTACAACTCTGCTAGCTTCGAACTCTGGTAGGTAGTCTTGACTGGTATAAAGTGAGCTACCTTACATAGTCTATCAATGATGACCTAGATTGAGTCATTTACCCTACTAGAAGCAGGCAAACCGGAGATAAAGTCCATTCCGACGGAATCCCATTTCCATTCCGGGATCTACAATGGTTGCAACAGTCCTGCAGGTCTCTGATGTTCTTCTTTGATTCTTTGACAGATGTCACACTTGGCGATGTAGCTTCCAATTTCTCTCTTCATCTTGTGCCACCAAAATTACTCTTTCAAATCTTGATACATCTTCATTCCTCCGGGGTGGATAGAATAAAGAGTATCATGAGCTTCCTGCATGATAACTTTCTTCAGATCCGAATCTTCTGGCACGCAGATACGTCCTTTGTACCACAGAACTCCTTCATCTTCGGTGAATCCAGGTACCTTTCATGTGCCAATACGACATTTGATTCCATCGATACTTTCATTTCCCTTCTAGGCTTCCATGATTTGGCTAATCAAAGTGGGTTGATGTTCAGTGCTAGATAGAAATCCTTTGCTAACAAGCTCAGTTCTAAACTTCTCCAACTCCACATACAAACTTGGTTGCTTCTCCTTGATCATGGTGTTTAACCTACACGGTAATCTGCTAAGAGCATCCGCTACCACATTGGCTTTGCCGGGGTGATAGTGAATGTCAAGGTCATAATCCTTGATTAACTCTATCCATCTCGTTTGCCTCATATTTAGCTCCTTCTGAGTGAAAATATACTTCAAGATCTTGTGATCTGAGTAAATCTCATAGTGATTTCCCATAAGATAATGACGCCATGTCTTCAATGCCAAAACTACGGCTGTTAACTCAAGATCATGGGTTGGATAGTTCTGCTCATGCTGCTTCAGTTGCCGAGATAGATAAGCGATGACTTTGCCTTCTTGCATCAATACACATCCGAGACCAATCTTAGATGCATCACAATACACATCAAACGACTTTTTTATATCTGGCATGATCAATATTGGGGCTGAAATCAATCTCTTCTTGAGCTCTTGGAAACTGGCTTCACATTTGTCGGTCCATTCAAACTTCTTGTCCTTCTTCCACAATTGGGTCATGGGTCTGGCGATGCTCGAAAATCCTTCTACGAACTTGCGGTAATATCCCGTTAATCCGAGAAATGCACGAACTTGGGTTTGAGTGGTTGGGGCTTCCCATTCTTCGACATTTCTGATCCTGGTGGGATCAACAGCGACTCCTCTGGCAGACACTATATGTCCTAGGAATCCTACTTCTTTCAGCCAAAACTCATATTGCTGAACTTGGCATACAACCGATGCTCTCTTAGGGTTTCAAGGATGATTCTCATATCTTGCTCATGCTCTTCTTCTGACATGGAGTAGATAAGGATATCGTCGATAAACACAACAACAAACTTATCTAGGAAATTCATAAAGATCTTATTCATGAGATTCATGAAATAAGCAGGGGCATTGGTTAATCCAAAATACATGACCATATACTCGTATAATCCATAACGAGTAGTAAAGGCGGTCTTCGGAATATCCGTTGCATGAATCTTAAGTTGGTGACAACCAGTCCTAAGATCAATCTTTGAGAACACTTGGGCACCAGTCTACTAATCAAACATATCCTCTATCTTTGGAAGTGGCTACTTGTTTTTGATGGTGACGTCATTCAACTTTCTGTAATCGGTGCACAAACGGTTTCCTCCATCTTTCTTGTTGACGAATAATACTGGTGATCTCTGTGGCGATGCACTTGGTTGAATCAAGCCGGTTGCTAACATAGCATCCAGTTGCTTCTTCAGTTCTACTAAGTCTGAGGGGTTCATGCTATATGGTCTCTGGGCTATGGGTCCGGTTCCGGGGATTAGTTCGATAATAACTCAATATCCCTATCCGGGAGCATACCGGGCAATTCATCTAGGAATACATTAGGGTATTCACAGACTACTCTGACTTGATCTATGGTGGGTAGGTCTAGACTCTTGTTGCACTTGAATTGACGAGGTAAGGTTTTAGATACATGCTCTACTGTTACTCCAGAGCTACTGGTCATGCTGATGGCTTTCTTAGCACAGTCTATCAGTCCTTTATGCTTTGACATCCAATCCATTCCTAGTACTACTTCCAATCCTTTGGTTCCCAGTACTATTAGATTGGCATAAAAATCTATCCCATGTATTCTGATAGGTACGGCTTTGCAAATTTTTCTAGCTTTTGTAGTTGAACCGGGAATTTGAACTATCATGACATGCTTCAAGTTGGTGGGGTGAATCTTACTACTGCATGCAAATTCTTCCGTGACAAATGAGTGCGATGCTCCGGAATCAAACAACACTCTTGCTAAAACTGAGTTGACAGAAAACATACCCAACACTACATCTGGCGCTTCTTCGGCTTCTTCGGCGTTCATGTGGAAGAGACGGCTGTTGCGGTTGTGTGGGTTCCCTGGGGCAAATCTTCTTCCTGGTTGAACATGACGCTGTTGTTGAGCTGGGCCATTCACATTGGTAGTGGCGACAATCTTCTTGGGACACTCATTGGAATAGTGACCCTTCACTCCAAACTCAAAACAAGTAATCTGGGACTTGTCTTTCGCTGCCATGGGCACAACATTGCTTCCAGTTCTTGGTGCAGTGTTGTTGTTGTTGCTCTTGGGAGGTGCACGGTTGAAATTACTGGTGTTGCCGGTGTTGTTGTTGTTTCCTCCGGACTTCATATTGCCTCTGCTACGGTTGGGGTAGCTTGGGCGAGACATTGGGGGTCAGTTGTTTCTTGGTGCATATCCTGCAGACGGGTTGGGACGATACTTCTGGTGGATGTTGGATCCAGCTTGGTCCATCATACGACGTTTGCGGTTATCGTTTGCCAGGTTAATCTTCCCTTCCATCTGAATGGCAGAGTTGACTAGCTCTTCGAGATCCTCGAAACGGATGTTGATTAGGACAATCTGCATCTCATCATGCAGTCCGTTCAGGAATCTCTCCTTCTTCTTGCCTCCGTGTTGATCTCATCAGGTGCATACCTGGCTAGGGACAAGAATTTGTCATGGTACTCCACTACAGTCATTCTGCCTTGTTTCAATTCTCTGAATTCATCCCTCATTCTGGTGACTAGTCCCTACGGCACGTGGGTGCGGCTGAACTTGATTTTGAAGGTTTCCCATGTCATCACTTGACCATGGTTCATTGTGCGGATGTTGTTCCACCAGGCTCTTGCATCTCCTGCCAAGTAGTGGGTGGCAAAAAGAACTTTCTCGTTGTTATCAACTCTGGCTACTTCTAAATTGTTCTCCATTGTCTGCAACCAGTCATCAACATCTAGTGGGTTCTCCAAAGTGCTAAAGATTGGGGGATTGGTATTCTGGAAGTTTTTTAGCTTGGATCCTTGATGATCCTGATTTCCATGCCCTTGGTTGTTTTGGGCCATCTAGGTGATCTGCTACTGTGTGGCTAGGTTGGCTTGGCGCTCTGCCCTGCTTGCTTCACGGTCTGCAACTAGCATCTGCATAATCTGTAGCATCGGGTCCTGTGATGAGCTGCTCCCTCCGGGGTTTCCACGAGTCATCTGAAGATTGATGTAGATAAAGGGGTAAGAGGGAAAGTTCTATGGTTCATGGTTTTGATTTCAAAGCTAAAACTTTGAGTTTGACTCAGGTTTTTGCAACTAACTTCTTTTCATTCATTCAAGAAATCACATGATACAAACACACACACCACAACAACAAATGAAAACATATGGTTTTAAGAACCATTCTGCAAGCTACGGGACAATGGGACCGATACTCCTCATGCTACGATAGTGCTCTAGTGCATCTAATCATCATCGATGAAGTCGGAGTCATCGTCGTCGGTGTAGAAGTCCACGACATCCTCCTCCAGAAAGTCATCATCGTTGGTAAGGTAAGAGTCCATATCTCCCTGGATGTCTTCACCTTCCTCTTCTTCTTCCTTTGCTGCAAGCTGAGCTTCTTGCTCCTTGATGGTCTTCTCGAGGTCGCCCACCTTCTTGCGAAGACGGTCGATGGTCCGATCCTTCTTTTCACGCTGGCGGCAAAGACACTGACGATCCTTGACAAGAAGTGAGAAAGTCTAGGCCTTTTGGGCGGCAATGGCAAGGTTGTGGTTGGCGAACTCTCTAGCATTGTCCAATTCCTTCTATCTGTCGTATAGTAGGAAGTCAAGGTTCTCCACTTGACGCTTCAACTCCGGGTGACTTGGAATCTCCATTGGCATTCCCATAAAGTCACGCCTTGCATAGTGAGCAAAGCGGGTTCCTTGGATTTGGTTGACACCCATGGCACACAGGCGTGCGAGAGCTTCATGCATTGCCCTAGCTAATCCATCTAGCCAGTTGTTCTCTCTTACGGAGAAATGGATTCTCCTAGACGTTGGTGCTTCTATATTGCCTCGATGATCAGCGGTGACTAGCCATTGTAAATCTCCTCCTAGGGGTCCAGGAAGTTGAGCTCCAAGGAATTCCGGATGTGGGCGTCCCAAGTACTACGGTAGTGCATCAAGATCCCTCTCGAAGATCAGCTGGCCTCCATTTCCCAACTAGTAGAACTTGCTGAACTGAGTCTCCATCTACAAGAATTAAGGATGATGAAGTTAGTGAAGTGATCAAGTGTGTCAAATTTTATGTAGTAATGTAAGAATTGGAGGAACATGAATGTTTTTGAGAGAAAGAATTCCCAAGGGTAAGAGAGGAAATAGTTTTCATAAATACTCACTTTTTTTTGAAACTAAGTTTTTGTTCAGACGTCCATTCTAACTAGGGTCTCCTATGGTCAGGATGGCTCTGATACCAACTTGTCAACACCTGGATTTTTAATCCCAGATGCCTGTTATGCCATACATCGCAATCCCAGGATTACCATTTTTTGCGAGAGATAATAGGTTGGGTATCACAGTACATCAGCCATTACAAACCACAATAAGGGATCTCATGATCCATTCTTAATACTACAAGCAGCGGAATAAATAATAAGCGTAGCGGTGGGGTCCATCTTCATGGGAACAGACAATGCTGTCCTGCTATCCTTCATCTTGGTAGTGTCCTTCATAGTTTGGCCACGGGAATAGCCAGGGACAAAACCCATGAGTACTCTTTAAGTACTCGCAAACTATCACTAACAAGTAAGGTAGTTCTAGTAGGAAATGCTAAGTTCTAAGTCTATTTGTAAAGTAAAGTTTGAAACTTAAGCTGAGTTCAGAAACAAAGAAAGATAAAAAATAAAGTTTGAAATCACCTATGTGGGAACGTAATTGTCATAGTCACAACTCTGTTGTGGTCAAGTCAAGATTCATCATTCATTTCATAAGTTATTTTGAAAACATCTGATAATGGAAAAGTATGGCCACTCCAATTGTCCATAACCGCGGATGCAGCTATTGGAATAGTTTGACACTCTGCAGAGGTGGTACACTTTCACCACAAGATTCGATACATCTGTCAGGGATAACCCTGAGCCATCATACTTAGTATGCATATAATCAAACATAACCTTTCCTTTACACACCCTAGTATAAGCACCTCTCCTATGAGCATGGCCTCCCAACCATGACCATCTATCATCTTGGGCACTGCATAGGTGGACAACATTGAGAGGTAGCCTCACCTCAAAACTCTCCCACGAGGGAACTAACACTAATGCATATGAACTTCCGTCTAAGCCTTACCCAATTCAGGTATTGTGGTTGTACGGTAAAATTGGAATGGTATCGCATCCGAACCCAGCCGTCAGTATTGTAAAAGTGCTAAGGCTCATGCCTCAACGTTTTCATTATCAAAAACCATTTGTGTTCCTCAACCCATTTCAAAACATCTAAATAGAATGACTCATCATTCCAAGGTTTTCACAAGTCATTTTCACCAAGTAATCCCATCTAATGTGAATCAAGTTTTGATTTAGCTCTAAACTACTAAGTTAAGAGTGTTCACTAATGTGGGATGCTAATGTCAATCTCATGCCATAGAATGACATCTAAATCTAACTAGATAGGTCAAGTTTTATACTTTTTATGCTACCTTAGAACAACTAAAGGACTCTAATAAAGTAAAGGAAGTAAAGCTTGGCAAATAAAACTTGGGGTAGGTAATAGTCAAAGTGGTACAACCAAAGCATGCCTAATGCACCTTGCTTAGGTTATCTAGCTTAATTCTAGCTTGCTAACAATAGCTTGCTCAGTTTACTTGAAGTTCTAGGCTTGCCTTGTGTAGTGCAGTGGTTGAAGTTTTCTTCCTTCTCCTCTTGGTAGAACTCCTCCTCCTCGAAAGCTTGGTCGGTACTATCGTCTATAAATACATACGGGATACACAATCACCAAACAAAGCATCACAAGTATACTTAGCACACTAAGGAACACATTTGATGATCTATTATCATCACAAGTATCACAATGTTTAATTAACTAACTTCCTTCTTTTTATTTGAGAAAAGTAATTTCTACTCATTGAAATTAACAAAGATTTAATATTCTCCAATTAAAATATGGGATCATGTGGACACATGTCATTACCACATATTCTAACATATGGGAATGTGATTTAAAGGTTGGATCACATTTTAATAAGTTTAAGTTTAATATTTTGTGATTTAAAGTGACTAGAAATTCCTATATAGCATTATTTTGGTTCTAGTCCAAAGTCACTGCATGCAAACCTTAATATTATTACATATTCAGATAGGTATGGTTAAATGTGATTTTTGAGAGTTGGAATCCACTCAAAAGCTATAATGGTTGATTTTGGAAAAATGTTTGAATGTGCAAAAGCTTATGTCTTGTTATTTTTACTAGAAGAGATCTCTAACTCTAAATGATTTAAATCCAACGGGCTTGGATAGATATTTTCATTATCTTTCCAACAAAATTGGAATCACTCCATTTTCATTTGTAAAAATCTTTGAATTGATTTTTGAACTAAGGGACATAATTGATTTTAATTCTAAATAGAAAAACCTAATTTGAATTAACTGGGTCAGCGTGGGAAACTAAATTGGACGGCCCAGTAATGCTCAGCGGCGTAGAGGGCGATTGACAGGCTGGTCCCACATGTCAGCGGCACATAAAACCCGAAGCGGTACGGGGTAATCTGGGCGCAACGATTAGAACACAGATCCATGGTCCACTGTCGTCGTCGACGACGGACTTGTCGGCGGCGAGACCGAACCCTAAACGGCCGATGGGGGTCTACTGGGGACGTACCAAGGCTCCAGCTAGTGCGGCAAGGTGGGCGAACAAACTGGACGGCGACGGCGAACTCAGGCGAAGTCATGGCAGGGGCTGAGGTGGACGAAATCGACTACAACTTCTCCTCCTTTGTAGCAGCTGCCTCCGGTGGAATTCTGGCGATGTGCTGCTCGTCGGCTCCAGTGAGAGAGGTGAAATGGTTAGTGGAGAGAGGGGAGTGAGATGGTGTGAATAAAATGGTGCTAGGGTGGCCTCCTTATATAGGCTCTAGGAGGGGACCGACGGGTGTGGGCTGGCGTCTCCCGTGAGGGCTGTACAGAGGGCTACCAGCGTGGGCAAGGTAGGCCGATGGTGAGCGGTCTGCTGGCGGTCAGCTACGGCGCAATGGCTTGACTAGGGGCGGTTCCTAACAGTCGGGGGCTTCACGTGCTCTAGGGGACAGAGGCGGTGCTCGACGGTGATCATGGCGACTGTGGGTCTCGCGGTGGTGCACGGCCGTGTCTGGTGGATTGCTGGGTTCAAGGCGGAGCGGCGTGCATGAATTGGTGTCAAGGCACGGTCTGTGGCGTGATGGCGGCGATCGCGCTCTGGCATGCGCTGCGCATGGCACAGAGAGAAAGGGCGGCGCGACGCTGAGGTGGTCCAGGGGCTAGCAGCGATTGAGGGGTGGACAAGGAGAGGTGGTAGGGTTAGGCGGTGCTAGCGGGCACGCTGGAATGGCGCGGTGCGGTCTGCTGCTAGCTGCGCATGCTCGGCCGGCGGTGACCTTCATTTGGGTGGCACGTCACTGCTGCTAGCGGTGAAGGAGGGGCTGGATGGTGGCTTGGTTGGAACAAGGGAGACAGAGGAGTGCAGAGAGGGTCAAGAGGGGGACAAGAACTTAACTAGCAACAGTATTAGTTAGGCCACTTTTTATCTGCCTGGCAGGTGTTCGACACAATAGCCGCATGAACAAAACTTTTGAATTTTTGAAAGATTTTTGGTGGAGTGGTGTAACTTATGCTTGAGCATCCATGTTTTCTTGGGATTTTGAAATGGAGTTCATTTGAGTGGTTTTTGAATTAGTGTGATCTTGATACAAACACTAGATTAAAATTTCAAATGTCATTTAAAATTAGAGTTTGAATGATTTTGGGAGATCACAAAGTGGGCCTTGGCACATCACTACTTTTACTAGAAAGGGGTGCAAAGAACCACAATTGTCCCTGTTGGCATTTGAGTCCTAGGAACACCCAAAGTGTCCTAGTTAGTTAAAATGGCACAAATGACCATTTCCTTATTTTATTCTTTTTGATTTCTTTTTCTTTGGGATTTGTTTGGGAATGATCTAGATGGTGTTTAATTCACCTTAGAATCATATTACAACCTATGGATCACTCAAACATGGAAATTCCAAACTACTCCTATTTTAAATGCATACACATATGAATGCTTAATTATTTTAAATGTAAATTTTTTTGTTAACCCTTAATTGGGTAGATTTGATCTTGATTAACTTTGGATTATGTTTTGGGATGTTATAGTTAGGCCAGTCCGGCTAGGCCCCACGGTGGCGCCACTTTCGTGGAAATGGCCACAGCAGTCGCTGCTACAGGCAGCGATTGATAGAATCAGGGTGAGAGCTAGCGGCAATCTGTGAGTGCGAGATGGGGGCGGATGCACATGGGTTTACCCAGGTTCAGCCCACCGAAGGGTAAATACCTACTCCTGCTAGATTAGATTGATGGAGAGCGAGTTACAGGGGTGGCGAGCTCGGCGTCTAAGCAGCGAGTCACTTGAAGAGGTGTATGATGAACGTAAGCTCTCAGAGTACCCTAGGGAGGCTTATATAGGAGGCACCTCACTAGGGTTTACAGTTTACAACCAAACAAGATATGGATTCGGAGGCTTTGTCCTAATCTGACTAGGCTTCGAGTACGCTTCTGGGCCTCTAGTCTCCAATCGCCAGGCCTTCTCCTCAGTCACATTCCAGTCGCCGTCCTACAGGCCCACTCGCTAAGTCTTTGAACCAATCAGAACGTCCTGCTGCCCATACCCCATACGACATATCTCCATCATTTTCTACAGTTTATGATAGCATGTCCATATCTGGTAGATTGTTGCATATTGGCATTTCAAAATAATATTCCAGATTTGATGGATAATGCCATACTTCATGAATTTCGAAGTTTCCTCGCTAAATATATGCAATAAATGACTTTCTTACAATCTAAAGTAAGTATGTCTAATTTCGAACGACAAAGTGTGTGATATAGCTTGCTCTTGACTTTATTTAAATAATTCAAAGGTACCAAGTAGTCAAATATTGGAGAACCACCAAGAGTTTTGAAAGTTTTAATATGAATGGTAATGACACCAAATTTCGAACACCAAAAATACAAAGAATCAAAATACAAAATAAAACAGAACCATTCTAATCTCTCTTGGTGTCTCACTATGTGCACTAGCTAGTTTCCATGGAAAAATATAAACTTAAAATCTGGTAACTTTTGAAAAAAACTTGTTTCACAATATGTGGAGTACCATGTATGAATATGCATGGCTTTCAAACCAGATGACCAAGGTCATGGCCATATGTTTTCTATATTTTATAATGACCTGTCCATATTTGGTAGTTGGTGCGTATTGGCATTTAAAATATTATTTACTAAAGAAGCTTCCAAATTCGAAGTTATTTTCAATTTTCGAAGGCACAACAATAGCTTTCGTGATGAAGCAACTACAAAATATGGTTCAAAATCCTACTGCCCTAGTTTTCACACAAAATATATAGAGCCTAGGGTTTAGGGTTCGGGGTTTATTTTGGGTTGAGGGTTTAGGGGTTCATGGTTTAGGGTTTTGGATTTTAGGGTTTAGGATTTAGGGTTTAGGGGTTTAGTGGTTTAGGGGTATAGGGTTCATGATTTAGGGTTTAGGGTTATTCAGGTTTTTAGGGTTTATGATTATTTAGGTTTCAGGGTTTAGGGAATTTTCAATAAAAATGTTGAAGCTTTGTATATATTCTTATATTCGTGGAATAGAATGGCGTTATCGCAATTTAATGAAAGTATCTCAAATTTTGATCTATAAGTGCATTATACCTCCTAGGTAAAGGTTTATGGTTTAGGGTTAAGGTTTTATGGTTATAGGCTTAGTAGGTTAGAGATAGCTCCAAATTTCATCACTTTTAATCATTGGTTTTCCTCTTGATTATTGTCGGATTTCACTAAAGATTATCCTTTCTATTAACATTAACATTGCAATTAGTGAATCCTTGGTTTCTTGTGATGGTTTTCATGCAATAAACATTCATGGAGGATCTAATAGCATTTATGGGCTAATTACATAAAAAAATCAAATCCCCGATTGGAGGACCTTCCATTAGAGGCATACAGAGCGCGTAACGACCATCACTACGGTCGGGATGCGCCCGTACCATCCACCCGTACTACCTGCTGCCATCTCTGCTATATCAATACAAGCAACTTTCGTGAAGGGGAGACGACAAAAAGGATAACAGATCCACTCCAAACTCATCTAGAGAGGAAAAGATCAGATCTGAAGAAGGAGAAGAACCCTATCTCATTCTTCGAGGATCTTTAGCCTCTGAACCATCCACTCCACTATCATCTCCATTGTTGCTTAGAGAGAGAGAGAGAGATTGCCACTTGTAAGATTAGGTTTTGATACTTTGGTCTACCTTCGGTTTGTATTTGACCCGATCTTCAAATGGTATTGTGGCTTCCTATGATAACTCTAAGATGATTCCCATTTGTAGTACAATTATGCCTTTGATTAACCTTCCTCTCACGTTTGAGTAATTCCCCATAGGCGTTGGAGATGTAAGGTATTGGTGAGATGTGATGTGCCTTCCTAGATTCCATCCATTTTTGATTGTTGTAGTGATTATTGAATTGTGAGAATAATTATCTATGTTTGCCTAATGCTTGTTATATAATCTAAGGGCCCAAGTAACATGATCTAAAGATCTCATAGGTATGAGCTTGTATGCTAGCAAATTGGTGACCCCCCGTGACACGACCGATATCAATGGGGAGCTAGCACTACTCGAGGACAACAAGGAGCCATCAAGATTAAAGCCTTGATCCAGTCGGAAGACCTTAATTAATATGCTGACCATGACCGTGGTAACATTCAGATGGATCGCTGGGGCTAGGAGGAATTTTACATGAGGACTTTCAACCGGTATATGGGTTACTTGGATACTCACTTAGAAATAAGAAATATCACAATTTTATTTTATTCATCTAGAACATTCACTATCTCCATGAATCGTTTCTCTCCATGCATTACTTCTCATCTGTAGGAACTCCAAACACCTTTCTCTTCTTTACTTTCACGCAATTTAAATCTTATTATTCCTTACACAATATTCCTCTATCTTTTACTCACCACATTCCAGCATCAGCAATTGTAGTCAATTCACTCAAGAATGGTGACACCTTGAGTGCGATAGAAATGCCGCACAAAAACACCTACCTAGGCTCCCTATTGGGATCGAAATAAAAACTGGAATTAATACTTCCGCGAAAACATTCTCTAACGAACCTGTGCACTTGCAGGCCATGAAGATATTTTTTGGCACCGTTGTCGGGGAGTCTAAGCGCTAAGTGTTGTTTCTTGACAAAAGTAATTGTTGACACCATCCATGATCTCCGTTGAAGATAGAGGTACGACTCACTAAGGAAAAACTTATTTACCTCCATACATTGATCGTATTCCAACTAAGAGATGCCTATAATTTATTGAAAGATTTTCTAACTCACGTAGTGGGGCTTGTTCCTTTGCGGCCCAAAAGTTCTTGGGCGAGTGCGTCGTGGTACCCAAGTTGCCTGTAATTGCTGCGTTTCGTAAAGTTGGGCTGCCAACTACTGAGAGGGGCCATTTCGAGGCAAACTCATCTCACCCCTGCCAAATTCAAGCATTCCGTTAAACTGCCCTGTGATGTAGACGGTCAGGACCCACATGTCGGTCATCTGTCCGTGATGCGATCACCAAGGTGGCAACCTCTTAGGCAAATCGAGGAACTAAGTGGCGTGGATGTGTTGACCAATTTCACAAATTCATTCCCTCCTTTCCCCTAGCACCGGTGGTGTCGAAATACACCCTCCAGGCAGAACGATCCCTTCGGACATTTGACTTCTAGCGCCAAGTTGCTACGCCTAGTTGCTGCACCCATTCACTGATCCCGAGATCCAATGGCACATGCCATAGCCATCGTTGCGAGGCTCTATCCCACCTCCGCTGCCGACGAGCTGAGCATCTCAGAGGATGGCCGATCCTACTACCAAGGAAGAAGAAGTTCTGGCTACATGCGGGTGAGCTACCCTTATCTTTGCTAATCACACTAATTATAACTACTAGCTGGCTATTCAACCTAAAATTGTTTGTTAGCCCAACGCTGACAAACATATTTTGTCCACAGTTTTCTGTCAAGTGGGATCTTCATGGACCACCCTTACCTAGTTACGCTAGCCCTCTTCAAGTACGACTCTAAATCAGCAAGGGTGAAGGGCAAGTGGTATGGAAACCATTGTATCACGATGGAAGCAGCACCTGCACAGATCTACACTATCCCTGGTATGGTTGCTGCTCTACGTGATCATGATGAAATATGGCCAAAGCAAACTGGAAAGTTCAGCTTCATGAATGAACGAGACTTCATGTTTCCCCTAACGTGTGACAGTTAGCTAATTGGGTTGATGAAAAGGTATGCTTCGGCTTGCATGTTTGAGCTGAATTCTGATGTACTAGATGTGGAAGCTGCTGCAACTGGGAGTCGCCCTTCTCTTCTTGGTTAGGGTGGTCGCTCGAACCCAATTAGCTTCTTGTAAGAAAAAGTCTCTTGGGGTTCGCATGTTTGTGATGAATTGTAATTTTTTTTATTTACTCTATAGATATTGGGCAGTTATGCAACAGTCATATTTCTTTGACAAGAAGCGCCGCAAGTTTACAAACATGACTGTCGGGCCAGTCATTTTGCTGCCGGAAGAATATAAAAACGAGTGGAAAGATGATGCTGGACAAGATTCTTGTGCTGATTGTCCCAGCGATGCAGAGTACGTGAAGCTAAGAAATTTGCACTGAGGAAGAGGAACAAGGAGGGAAATGAAGAAGCTACTGGATGTGAAGGCTTGGCACCCAGGCAGGGGAACAAGGCTGCTGGCAATGAAGATGCATAATAATGTGCTGAACTTGAACCTATATATGTAATTCGGTTAAATTCTGGACTCTGTGTGTGGAACTTTGGGGGGGCAAAACAATCTACCCATGTTCTCGGAGTAAAATGTACCGCGACTTAGGGTTTGGAAATGCCCGAGTCAGTTGTTGAATCTGAATTTGAGATTGTGCCACTACTATCCGAAAACACGCAGCACCGGTTCCACGATTGCTGAGGGGCAGGAGGTCTCCAAATTCGATGGAATGTAAGTTACACAGACATAAATTATTTAAGCTTCTACACTCCATGAAGCTACAACTTATTTCAGCTGCTGCACAACGACATGGAAACATAAACAGCAATGGCAACCGATAATGCCCAGATGAGGAAATCGGTACCACTTTCTGGCCTAATCTTGAGCCCGTCTATCTCACTGTCTCCCTGCTCCTGCATCCCCTATATATCTGGAGAAGCTCCCGGATCTCCAGTAACTGGGTGTACATTCTTCCACTTTATAAATTGTGGTTGTGCCATTTGCATGCGGCACAATCCACGTAGATTACGTTTAAACAAATCACCAATGTCAGAATACCACTATGATCAGACAAAGGAAATAATGCAGGGTTAAGACAGATTAACAGGCGACCATTTTTTTCTCCCAGGACTCTGGGACCACTAGTTCAGACCGCTAGGTCAACAAGTACTACTATTACAACTTAAAAAGCATGGAGCTCAAGCTAAATAGATCTAGTAATCACACATCTCCTTGATCTTCCTAATCTTAGCCCGATGCGCATCTTCTTGCGATAGCAAGGATCGAATCGTCTGCTCCTTCCTTTTAGCATCTTCCTTGCACAACTTCAATTGTTTCTCTGCATTTATCCTCATGCACTTGTCAATACTCGTAGTTGTGAACTGTAGGACTTTGGACTGGTGAAGTTCATTCCTTTCTTGATTCAGTTCTTGCTCTGCTTTACCCTTCAGGGCCAACGCCATGTCCCTCTCCTTCTTGACTTTGCTAACCTTGTCTTGCACCCTCCTGAGATCTCAGTTAAGCTTGGTTGTGTTAACTTGGTCAAATAGCATCATCGCAACACTGTCAAGAAGTGAGCTGACTATGGATTCTTTCAACTCAACAGTCATATCCCATAGTTTGTCCATCGTTTTCTGCATCGATTTGGGCCACTCTGGATCTACCCATTTGACAACACCACAACTTCTGCCTGGCATCATTGCACTATGTCCTTGACACCATAAAAACCTACTACCTACGTTTCATACTTCGAACGCTACAAATTTAGTGGGCACATATCCATGTGTACATAGCGAAGGACTGTCTTCCTCTACTAAAC
>OU342742.1:334376975-334418407 GCA_910589775.1 Avena eriantha | reverse complement strand
GTTTAATGAAAAGAACACACATTTCAATGACACTGGTGGATCCATATGTGGTTTGTGAAAAGAACACACATGCAATGACTCTAGCTATGGTTAATGAAAAGAACACACATGCAATGGCGCTAGTGGATCCATGTGTGGTTTGTGAAAATAACACACATGCAAGGACTCTAGTGGATCCATATGTGGTGTGTGAAAAGAACACACATCCAGTGACTCTAGCTGCGGTTTATTAAAAGAACACACATGCAATCAACTCTGGTGGATCGATATGTGGTTAATGAAAAGAACACACATGCAATGACACTAGTGGATCCATATGTGGTTTGTGAAAAGAACACACATGCAATGAACTCTGCTGGATCCATATGTGGTCTGTGAAAAGAATAGACATGCAATGACACTAGTTGTGGCTAATGAAAAGAACAAACATGCAATGACACTAGGGGATCCATATGTGGTTAATGAAAAGAAAACACATGCAATGACACTAGTGGATCCATATGTGGTTTGTGAAAAGAACACACATGCAATGACTCTAGCTATGGTTAATGAAAAGAACTCACATTTCAATGACACTGGTGTATCCATATGTGCTGTGTGAAAAGAACACACATGCATTGACTCTAGCTGTGGTTAATGAAAAGAACATACATGAATGACACTAGTGGATCCATGTTGTTTGTCAAAAGAACAAACATGCAATGACTCTAGCTGTGGTTAATCAAAAGAACACACATTTCAATAACACTAGTGGATCTATATGTGGTTTGTGAAAAGAACAGAAATGCAATGAGTCTAGTGGATCCATGTGTGGTTTATGAAAAGAACACTAGTGGATCTATATGTGGTTTATGAAAAGAACACACATGCATTGAACTCTGGTGGATCCATATGTGGTTAGTGAAAAGAACACACATGCAATGACACTGGTGGATCCATATGTGGTTGGTGAGAAGAACTCACATTGAATGAACTCTGGTGGATCCATATGTGGTCTATGAAAAGAACAGACATGCAATGACACTAGTTGTGGTTAATGAAAAGAACAAACACGCAATCACATTAGGGGATCCATATGTGGTTAATGAAAATAACACACATGCAATGCCGCTAGTGGATCCATATGTGGTTTGTGAAAAGAACAGACATGCAATGACTCTAGCTATGGTTAATGAAAAGAACTCACATTTCAATGACACTGGTGGATCCATATGTGGTGTGTGAAAAGAACACACATGCAATGACTCTAGCTGTGGTTAATGAAAATAACACACATGCAATGACATTGGTGGATCCATGTGGTTGGTGAAAATAACAGACATGCAATACTCTTGCTGTGGTTAATGAAAAGAACACACATTTCAATGAAACTAGTGGATCCATATGTGGTTTGTGAAAAGGACACGCATGCAATGACTCTAGCTGTGGTTAATGAAAAGAACATACATGCAATGACATTGGTGCATCCATGTGCTTTGTGAAAAGAACAGACATGCAATGACTTTAGTTGTGGTTAATGAAAAGAACACACATTTCAATGACACTGGTGGATCCATATGTGGTTTGTGAAAAGAACACACTTGCAATGACGCTTGTGGATCCGTATGTGGTTTGTGAAAAGAACACACATCCAGTGACTCTAGATGTGGTTTATTAAAAGAACACACATGCAATGAACTCTGGTGAATCCATATGTGGTTAATGTAAAGAACACACAAGCAATGACACTGGTGGATCCATATGTGGTTTGTGAAAAGAACACACTTGCAATGAACTCTGGTAGATCCATATGTGGTCTATGAAAAGAACAGACCTGCAATGACACTAGTTGTGGTTAATGAAAAGAACACACATGCAATGACACTAGGGGATCCATATGTGGTTAATGAAAAGAACACACATGCAATGATACTAGCAGATCCATATGTGTCTTGTGAAAAGAACAGACATGCAATGACTCTACCTGTGATTAATGAAAAGAACACACATTTCAATGACACTGCTGGATCCATATGTGGTTTGTAAAAATAATAGACATGCCATGACTCTCGTTGTCGTTAATGAAAACAACACATGCAATGACACTAGTGGATCCATATGTGGTTTGTGGAAAGATAGACATGCAATGACTCTAGCTATGGTTAATGACAAGAACACATATTTCAATGACACTTGTGGATCCATATGTGCTTTGTGAAAAGAACAGACATGCAATGAATCTAGCTATGGTTAATGAAAATAACTCAAATTTCAATGACACTGGAGTCTCCATATGTGGTTTGTGAAAAGAACACACATGCAATGACACTAGTTGATCCATATGTGGTTTGTGAAAAGAACACACGTGCAATGACTCTAGTGGATCCATATGTGGTTTGTCAAAAGATCACACATCTAGTGACTCTATGTGTGGTTTATTAAAAGAACACACATGCAATGAACTCTGGTGGATCCATATGTGGTTTATGAAAAGAACACACATGCATTGAACTCTGGTGGATCCATATGTGGTTTATGAAAAGAACACACATGCATTGAACTCTGGTGGATCCATATGTGGTTAATGAAAAGAGCACACATGCAATAACACTAGGGGATCCATATGTGGTTGGTGAGAAGAACTCACATTGAATGAACTCTGGTGGATCCATATGTGGTCTATGAAAATAACAGACATGCAATGACACTAGTTGTGGTTAATGAAAAGAACAAACACGGAATGACACTAGGGGATCCATATGTGGTTAATGAAAAGAACACACATGCAATGCCGCTAGTGGATCCATATCTGGTTTGTGAAAAGAACATACATGCAATGACTCTAGCTATGGTTAATGAAAAGAACTCACAGTTCAATGACACTGGTGGATCCATATGTGGTGTGTGAAAAGAACACACATGCAATGACTCTAGGTGTGGTTAATGAAAAGAACACAAATTTCAATGAAACTAGTGGATCCATATGTGGTTTGTGAATAGAACACACATGCAATGATTCTAGCTGTGGTTAATGAAAATAACACACATGCAATGACATTGGTGCATCCATGTGGTTTGTGAAAAGAACAGACATGCCATGACTTTAGTTGTGGTTAATGAAAAGAACACACATTTCAATGACAGTGGTGGATCCATATGTGGTTTGTGAAAAGAACACACTTGCAATGACTCTAGTGGATCCATATGTGGTTTGTGAAAAGAACACACATCCAGTGACTCTAGATGTGGTTTATTAAAAGAACACACATGCAATGAACTCTGGTGGATCCATATGTGGTTACTGGAAAGAACACACAAGCAATGATACTGGTGGATCCATATGTGGTTTGTGAAAAGAACACACTTGCAATGAACTCTGGTAGATCCATATGTGGTCTATGAAAAGAACAGACCTGCAATGACACTAGTTGTGGTTAATGAAAAGTACACACATGCAATGACACTAGGGGATCCATATGTGGTTAATGAAAAAAACACACATGAAATGATACTAGTGGATCCATATGTGTCTTGTGAAAAGAGCAGACATGCAATGACTCTAGCTGTGGTTAATGAAAAGAACACACATTTCAATGAGACTGGTGGATCCATATGTGGTTTGTAAAAAGAATGGACATGCCATGACTCTAGCTGTGGTTAACGAAAACAACACACATGCAATGACACTAGTGGATCCATATGTGGTTTGTGGAAAGATAGACATGCAATGACTCTAGCTGTGGTCAATGACAAGAACACATATTTCAATGACACTTGTGGATCCATATGTGCTTTGTGAAAAGAACAGACATGCAATGACTCTAGCTATGGTTAATGAAAATAACTCAAATTTCAATGACACTGGTGTCTCCATATGCGGTTTGTGAAAAGAACACACATGTAATGACACTAGTGGATCCATATGTGGTTTGTGAAAAGAACACACGTGCAATGACTCTAGTGGATCCACATGTGGTTTGTGAAAAGATCACACATCTAGTGACTCTATGTGTGGTTTATTAAAAGAACACACATGCAATGAACTCTGGTGGATCCATATGTGGTTTATGAAAAGAACACACATGCATTGAACTCTGGTGGATCCATATGTGGTTAATGAAAAGAGCACACGTGCAATAACACTAGTGGATCCATATGTGGTTGGTGAGAAGAACTCACATTGAATGAACTCTGGTGGATCCATATCTGGTCTATGAAAATAACAGACATGCAATGACACTAGTTGTGGTTAATGAAAAGAACAAACACGCAATGACACTAGGGGATCCATATGTGGTTAATGAAAAGAACACACATGCAATGCCGCTAGTGGATCCATATCTGGTTTGTGAAAAGAACATACATGCAATGACTCTAGCTATGGTTAATGAAAAGAACTCACATTTCAATGACACTGGTGGATCCATATGTGGTGTGTGAAAAGAACACACATGCAATGACTTTAGCTATGGTTAATGAAAAGAACACACATGCAATGACATTGGTGGATCCATGTGGTTTGTGAAAATAACAGACATGCAATGACTCTTGCCGTGGTTAATGAAAAGAACACAAATTTCAATGAAACTAGTGGATCCATATGTGGTTTGTGAAAAGAACACACATGCAATGACTCTAGCTGTGGTTAATGAAAATAACACACATGCAATGACATTGGTGCATCCATGGGGTTTGTGAAAAGAACAGACATGCAATTTCTTTAGTTGTGGTTAATGAAAAGAACACACATTTCAATGACACTGGTGGATCCATATGTGGTTTGTGAAAAGAACACACATGCAATGAATCTAGTGGATCCATATGTGGTTTGTGAAAAGAACACACATCCAGTGACTCTAGCTGTGGTTTATTAAAAGAACACACATGCAATGAACTCTGGTGGATCCATATGTGGTTAATGGAAAGATCACACGAGCAATAACACTGGTGGATCCATATGTGGTTTGTGAAAAGAACACACTTGCAATGGACTCTGGTAGATCCATATGTGGTCTATGAAAAGAAGATACCTGCAATGACACTAGTTGTGGTTAATGAAAAGAACACACATGCAATGACACTAGGGGATCCATATGTGGTTAATTAAAATAACACAGATGAAATGATACTAGTGGATCCATATGTGTCTTGTGAAAAGAACAGACATGCAATGACTCTAGCTATGGTTAATGAAAAGAACACACATTTCAATGACACTGGTGGATCCATATGTGGTTTGTAAAAAGAACAGACATGCCATGACTATAGCTGTGGTTAATGAAAAGAACACACATGCAATGACACTAGTGGATCCATATGTGGTTTCTGGAAAGAACAGACATACAATGACTCTAGCTGTGGTTAATGACAAGAACACACATTTCAATGACACTTGTGGATCCATATGTGGTCTATGAAAAGAAGATACCTGCAATGACACTAGTTGTGGTTAATGAAAAGAACACACATGCAATGACACTAGGGGATCCATATGTGGTTAATGAAAAGAACACACATGAAATGATACTAGTGGATCCATATGTGTCTTGTGAAAAGAACAGACATGCAATGACTCAAGCTGCGGTTAATGAAAAGAACACACATTTCAATGACACTAGTGGACCCATATGTTGTTTGTAAAAAGAACAGACATGCCATGACTCTAGATGTGGTTAATGAAAAGAACACACATGCAATGACACTAGTGGATCCATATGTGGTTTCTGGAAAGAACACACATGCAATGATACTAGTGGATCCATATGTGTCTTGTGAAAATAACAGACATGCAATGACTCTCGCTATGGTTAATGAAAAGAACACACATTTCACTGGCACTGGTGGATCCATATGTGGTTTGTAAAAAGAACAGACATGCCATGACTCTAGCTATGGTTAATGAAAAGAACACACATGCAATGACACTAGTGGATTCATATGTGGTTTCTAGAAAGAACAAACATGCAATGAATCTAGCTGTGGTTAATGCCAAGAACACATATTTCAATGACACTTGTGGATCCATATGTGCTTTGTGAAAAGAACAGACATGCAATGACTCTAGCTATGGTTAATGAAAAGAACTCACATTTCAATGACACTTGTGTATCCATATGTGGTTTGTGAAAAGAACACACATGCAATGACACTAGTGGATCCATATGTGGTTTGTCAAAAGAACACGCGTGCAATGACTCTTGTGGATCCATATGTGTTTTGTGAAAAGATCACACATCTAGTGACTCTATGTGTGGTTTATTAAAAGAACACACATGCATTGAACTCTGGTGGATCCATATGTGGTTTATGAAAAGAACACACATGCATTGAACTCTGGTGGATCCATATGTGGTTAATGAAAATAACACACAGGCAATAACACTGGTGGATCCATATGTGGTTGGTGAGAAGAACTCACATTGAATGAACTTTGGTGGATCCATATGTGGTCTATGAAAAGAACAGACATGCAATGACACTAGTTGTGGTTAATGAAAAGAACAAATACGCAATGACACTAGGGGGTCCATATGTGGTTAATGAAAAGAACACACATGCAATGCCGCTAGTGGATCCATATGTTGTTTGTGAAAAGAACAGACATGCAATGACTCTAGCTATGGTTAATGAAAAGAACTCACATTTCAATGACACTGGTGGATCCATATGTGGTGTGTGAAAAGAACACACATGCAATGACTCTAGCTGTGGTTAATGAAAAGAACACACATGCAATGACATTGGTGGATCCATGTGGTTTGTGAAAATAACAGACATGCAATGACTCTTGCTGTGGTTAATGAAAAGAACACAAATTTCAATGAAACTAGTGGATCCATATGTGGTTTGTGAAAAGAACACACATGCAATGACTCTAGCTGTGGTTAATGAAAATAACACACATGCAATGACATTGGTGCATCCATGTGGTTTGTGAAAATAACACACATGCAATGACTCTAGCTGTGCTTAATGAAAAGAACACACATTTCAATGAAACTAGTGGATCCATATGTGGTTTGTGAAAAGAACACACTTGCAATGACTCTAGTGGATCCATATGTGGTTTGTGAAAAGAACACACATCCAGTGACTCTAGCTGTGGTTTATTAAAAAAACACACATGCAATGAACTCTGGCGGATACATATGTGGTTAATGAAAAGAACACACATGCAATGACACTGGTGGATCCATATGTGGTTTGTCAAAAGAACACACATGCAATGCACTCTGGTAGATCCATATGTGGTCTATGAAAAGAATAGACCTACAATGACACTAGTTGTAGTTAATGAAAAGAACACACATGCAATGAGACTAGGGGATCCATATGTGGTTAATGAAAAGAACACACATGCAATGATACTAGTGGATCCATATGTGTCTTGTGAAAAGAACAGACATGCAATGACTCTCGCTATGGTTAATGAAAAGAACACACATTTCACTGGCACTGGTGGATCCATATGTGGTTTGTAAAAAGAACAGACATGCCATGACTCTTGCTATGGTTAATGAAAAGAACACACATGCAATGACACTAGTGGATTCATATGTGGTTTCTAGAAAGAACAAACATGCAATGACTCTAGCTGTGGTTAATGCCAAGAACACATATTTCAATGACACTTGTGGATCCATATGTGCTTTGTGAAAAGAACAGACATGCAATGACTCTAGCTATGGTTAATGAAAAGAACTCACATTTCAATGACACTTGTGTATCCATATGTGGTTTGTGAAAAGAACACACATGTAATGACACTAGTGGATCCATATGTGGTTTGTGAAAAGAACACATGTGCAATGACTCTAGTGGATCCATATGTGGTTTGTGAAAAGATCACACATCTAGTGACTCTATGTGTGGTTTATTAAAAGAACACACATGCAATGAACTCTGGTGGATCCATATGTGGTTTATGAAAAGAACACAGATGCATTGAACTCTGGTGGATCCATATGTGGTTAATGAAAAGAACATACATGCAATGACACTGGTGGATCCATATGTGGTTGGTGAGAAGAACTCACATTGAATGAACTCTGGTGGATCCATATGTGGTCTGTGAAAAGAACAAACATGCAATGACACTAGTTGTGGCTAAGGAAAACAACAAACACGCAATGACACTAGGGGATCCATATGTGGTTAACGAAAAGAACACAGATGCAATGCCACTAGTGGATCAATATGTGGTTTGTGAAAAGAACAGACATGCAATGACTCTAGCTATGGTTAATGAAAAGAACTCACATTTCAATGACACTGGTGGATCCATATGTGGTGTGTGAAAAGAACCCACATGCAATGAATCTAGTTGTGGTTAATGAAAATAACACACATGCAATGACATTGGTGCATCCATGTGGTTTGTGAAAATAACAGACATGCAATGACACTTGCTGTGGTTAATGAAAAGAACACACATTTCAATGAAACTAGTGGATCCATATGTGGTTTGTGAAAAGAACACACATGCAATGAGTCTAGCTGTTGTTAATGAAAATAACGCACATGCAATGACATTGGTGCATCCATGTGGTTTGTGAAAATAACACACATGCAATGACTCTAGCTGTGCTTAATGAAAAGAACACACATTTCAATTAAACTAGTGGATCCATGTGTGGTTTGTCAAAACAACACACTTGCAATGACTCTAGTGGATCCATATGTGGTTTGTGAAAATAACACGCATCCAGTGAGTCTAGCTGTTGTTTATTAAAAGAACACACATGCAATGACCTCTGGCGGATACATATGTGGTTAATGAAAAGAACACACATGCAATACACTCTGGTAGATCCATATGTGGTCTATGAAAAGAATAGACCTGCAATGACACTAGTTGTGGTTAATGAAAAGAACACACATGCAATGACACTAGGGGATCCATATGTGGTTAATGAAAAGAACACGCATGCAATGATACTAGTGGATCCATATGTGTCTTGTGAAAAGAACAGACATGCAATGACTCTAGCTGTGGTTAATGAAAAGAACACACATTTCAGTGACACTGGGGGATCCAAATGTGGTTTGTAAAAAGAACAGACATGCCATCACTCTAGCTGTGGTTAATGAAAAGAACACACATGCAATGACACTAGTGGATCCATATGTGGTTTCTGGAAAGAACAGACATGCAATGACTCTAGCTGTGGTTAATGACAAGAACACATATTTCAATGACACTTGTGGATCCATGTGTGCTTTCTTAAAAGAACAAACATGCAATGACTCTAGCTATGGTTAATGAAAAGAACTCACATTTCAATGACACTGGTGTATCCTTATGTGGAGAACACACATGCAATGACACTAGTGGATCCATATGTGGTTTGTGAAAAGAACACACGTGCAATGACTCTAGTGGATCCTTATGTGGTTTGTGAAAGGATCACACATCTAGTGACTCTATGTGTGGTTTATTAAAAGAACACACATGCAATGAACTCTGGTGGATCCATATGTGGTTTATGAAAAGAACACACCTGCATTGAACTCTGGTGGATCCATATGTGGTTAATGAAAAGAACACACATGCAATGACACTGGTGGATCCATATGTGGTTGGTGACAAGAACTCACATTGAATGAACTCTGGTGGATCCATATGTAACATCCCAAATTTTGCAATTCAGGTGTTACTAGAAGCATGCATCATATCATTGCATCATGGCATCACATATCAAAAGCTGCATGAGATATTTTCTTAAACCCCATAGTCCCTTATAGAGGTAAAACCTTTTTGAACCACCAAAACCCTTGCAAAAATGTTATTTTATAGTCCTACTCTAACCCTCTTACTTTTACAAAATTTTAGAAACAAATTTCGTCTAATTCGAAGTCCGTTTGCAAAAGTTATTAGTCAAATAGCAAATCAGAAAATAATAAAAAGGATAAAAAAAAGAGGAAACCTAACCTAGGCGGGCCAGCCGAAGCCCGCCCGCTCCTACTCACCGCGCATGCCGCAAGAGGGCGGCGCTTAGCGCGGATGCTCGGCTGGGCCGGCCCAACAGCTGCGCCAGCCCGCCTCCACCCGCAGCCGCTGACGCCCCGACCCCACCCATCAGCCGCCTCCTCCCCGAGTCCGACTCGAGCACGTCGCGTCACCGCCGCGTCAGCGCCAACCGCCTCCGGCGAATCCGGAGCGGATTCCGCGACCCCCGTCCCAAGTCTTCGTCCCTATTTAAGACCGGGCACGCCTCCCCAAAACCCTAGCTCCTTTCCGCCACCACAGCCACCGAGTCGCCGCCAATTCCTCGCCAGAGCCCCGCCGCCTCCGTCGCCTCCAGCCGCCGTTCGCTGTCGCCTCGGAGAGGGAGGGCCAACGCCGCCCTCGGGAACGGAACCGCGAGGAGAAGCCGCGCATCGTCCACTACTCCGTCACGCCGAGGGAAGCACCGCCCCCCACCGCCGACCATCGCTGGAGCCCCGCCGCCTCCAGTCGCCGCCCGCCACGGTAAGCCGCCGGCCACCCCCCTCTCCGACCGTCAGGTCGGGATCCAACGGATCCAATCGGTCAAACAGCCCGGCCAACCGCGTCGTGCCGCGTGGCAGCCGCCACGTCAACGCCAAGTCACCACCGCATCGGCGTCACGCGCGCCCGGCGGACCAATCTCGAGCCACCACGTGTCGCCGCCTCACTGGTCGCCCTTTTGTTTTTTCTTTTATAATAGGCAGAAATAGTTCCAATATCGTAAATTCATAGAAATTCAAATATTAGTCCAAAATTGCGTATAATATACTGTTGGATTCATATTTTCGAGTAGAACACAGATCTACAATAATATTACTGTTTTACCACAGCAATCTTGCAGTAGGGTTTAAAGAATAGATAAGAGTATTTTAATTCTAGTAAATTATCGGTAAATCCGTTTTAGCTGTTTCTTGTTGCGTTAGCTTTTTTCAACGAGACCTTCTGTAGAAAATTGTCATATCATGCTTAGGTTGTTCAGATCTGTCTCGAGGTAGATTAGAGTTGTAGATCTAGTTTTGAGTTTCGTTAATTAGGGTTTAACCCAAAATACCTAAAATCTTTGGGGAATCGATTCTAATGACATCCCCAACCCAACAACACCCCTGGATAAAACCCTTGGTCAGAATAGAATCCATCCTTGCATATTACCATGTTGCATGCATGCATAATCGACTTCGTGACTTTGTTTTGTGCAAATTGTGATTGGATCCATGTTTCTTTCGTTAGATTGCCCGGAGTGCGCTGAGGAGTACTGTTGTGTAGATTGCTGCTCGGATCAAGGCAAGTTACACCACTTGTTCATGTTTATGTCCCAGTTTTGACTATGCATAAATTACTCTTTAAATTCTGTAGTATGCATGTGTAGGGTTTTGGTAGAATTTCTTAGTACTATTTTTCAAGTACGGTTTTGTAGTATGCCATGAGTAGCTCTATGCTTAGGATTTTTCATCCCAATAGGTTATCCCGTTTTTTTCTAAGTTGCTTGCTATGCTATATACTTATATATATCAAATACCGTTGGGAGGGTTCGAAAGACTAAAACATTTTCTAAGTACGAGAGCTCTCTCGAGCGAACTTTTCTTCTCCAAAAACCCCTTCAAAATAAAACTAAGTTTTCTTCTGGGCGGAATGGTTATCGGAACAACGAGTGGGTTTTTTTGGTGGAGGACGGCCGCCTAGGAATCAAAGAAGTCTGCCACGTTTCAGAATTCAGAAGCTTCCCGTGCAACCACAATACATATGGGCTCTGTCTTGGCTTAGTACTTAGTGGGAAACCTCACCGGGGTACCAACATTTGGAGGTTCTTGGCACGGTTGGATCCAGCTGGTAGAGGGGCTACTAAGGGAAGGCTTCGCCATGGTCTTGCCTGTAAAAGGGCTTGATTCATGGATTATGGGGAAAGTGCACAACCTCTCGATAGTATTGCAATCTGATCGATCAGCCATGTTCACGGAAATAGAACAACTTTGAGCATCTGAAGGATGGATCCTCTAAAAGATCTTCCTCTCTCTTTTCCAAACTTAAACATTTTATAAACCCCAAGGCGTGAGTAATATCACCGTTGGGTGGGATTTTGGGAACTTGGTGCGTAATATCCAAGTGCTAGGTTGATTGGGCACTTGGTGAGTAATATCCACGTGTTCCATTCAACCCTATATTATTTATCAAAGTTTACAAAGTAGGGGAAACTTTCTTCCTCTTTTCTTATTACACTGATAAAATTGGCTTTACGCAAATGAACCCCAGAGCCTACTCTTAGCCTTGCATGTAGAGATAGTCTTACTCTTTCCTTGGTGTAATTTGCCAATACATTCAAAGTATTGACCCAACTTGTTGGCTGCACGTCTTATGTGCAGAATCAGAAGATTGAAAGGTGCGTAGGGATCGCGGGTCTTCACGCAACTAACCTGAGGCGTTGATGGACTCAAGTTTTATATAGTTTCTGCTGTTTTATTTGAGATAGCTATAAGCTATGCAAGTTGTAATAATTATAGTCTGGATTATTCGTGTAATAATGACTTGTGTTTTACATGATATTCATCGACTGTGAAGTGCTAGCTATTTATCCAGGGACTAGCATGTTAATCACAGGGACTTAGGATCCTTAACGATCCGAGGTTGCAACAGATGGTATCCGAGCACAAGGTTGCCTGTAGGACGTGACCCTAGGATTGGAAACCACCTTTACCATGTGTGTTTTTGCTTTCTCTGTTCTTCTATGTTATTTGTACTCTTCTAGTATTTCTCTTCCTTACCACCTTGTGTCTAATTTTCCTTCTCCTAAGATAAAGATGACGGCCTTCTACTATGACACCGCCGAAGACATCAAGTGCCTGCGCTTTGGAGAGTGCCTTCTGGACATCATCAAGACACTGTAGTTACCCATGCCATCAATCAAGGGAAGCGAGTTGAGGAAGATGCACAAGGAAGAATGATGGGCGATTGAATTCATCTAACCAGGGCGCAGTCAGACAGAACCGAAGACAGAGGCCATTGTACTCAACATCACCAGCGACTCCACGGACAAAGAACTTAGCATCTGTTTGCAGGAGCTCATTGGACGCCTTTGCGGACGCCACCATGAAGAGGTTGAAGGCCACTACATCAAACTCTTTGGAAGACGTGATGAGAAGGGAGTTCCAATCGAGTTAACCCCGGAGGAAAGGAAGACATGCAAGCATCGAAGAATCCAATATCAAGACTTGGAGTTCCACATCAATGACCTTCAGAAGGGGAGCTTCCTTGAGATCGTGAGGAATGACGAGCTTTGTGCCCTAGTCAAGGAGAAGGACGAGAAGATCGAGGAGCTGGAAGAGAAGATCAAGTCCCTAGGAGGGGAGCTCACCGCCCAAGACAAGAGGTTCGCTAATCAAGAGAAGAGGGTGCAATATAAAAATAAGAGGATTAGGGAGCAAAGTCTAGTACTCGCAAAGAACGAGCTAGAGCAGCCAAGAGGAGCTTGGAGGAGAAGATCATGCCCGTGACTATGGGGTCAAGTTTGATCAAGAAGCTACAGAAGGAGAAGAAGGAACTCCGAGCGAAGCTGGAAGCTGCTACCCAGGAGCTGCAAGAAGTGAAGGAACTTCAAGGGAGGCTCGAAGCTGCAACACCGGAGCCACAGGAGGTGAAGGAACTTCAAGAGAAGCTTGATGCCACGACGAGGGACATGGAGCTATACAAGTCACTACTGGAAAAGGAAGGCTTCATCATTGAGGATGAGGAAGTGTATGATGAGTAGAGTAGTTGGACCACCTTTAGTTCTATAGTCGAACGTTATTCGTGATTGTAATAAGTACCAAACACCTTATATTGGTTAGCTAAACTTGGTTGAGTGTGTGGAATTTTTGTGCTATGTGTGCCTTGCTTTCTCATGTGTTTTTTCTTGTTTTCATAAGGGTAGGAGTTTATTCCTTAGGCTTTCTATATTTTCTTAACTTGCCTCCCAAACCCTCCAGATGGCGAGACGTGGAAACAACAATAACAACATGCCCCCAAAGATACCACAACTTCTGAACTCCTAGAATCAGCTGATCCAACTCCTCACTCAAAACATGGAAAACAACAACAACAACCCTCCGCCTCCGCCACCCCCACCGCCCCAACAGGATCGCTTGACTCGGTTCTTGAGGTTGAACCCTCCAACTTTCTCAAATAGTTCTGAGCCAATTGTGGCAGATGACTGGCTCCGCACCATCAACAAGAAGTTAGACACTGTCCAGGTTGTTGGAGCCGACAGGGTGCGCTTTGCCGCGCACCAACTAGAGGGATCAGCTACTGAATGGTGGGATAACTACCAGGTCACTCACCCTGATATTGAAGCTATCACCTGGAACCAGTTTGAAGCAGCCTTTCGTACTCATCACGTAGCCGCAGGAGTCATGTCACTTAAGAGACGTGAGTTCCGCGACTTGAAACAACTGCACCGCTCTGTCTCCGAGTATGGGGACCTTTTCAACAAGCTGGCACGTTATGCACCTGATGATGTATCCACGGATGCCAAGATACAAGAGGAGTTCTTGAGGGGACTTAGTGATGAAATATCTATTCAGCTTGTGGCTCTGAAGTTCGATAACTATCAGGGACTCCTGGACAGGGCAGTGATAGTTGAAGCAAAGCAAAGGAGTATAGAGAACTGGAAGAGAAAGGCCACCTCACACAAGCACAACTCTGCCCCATATCAGAAGCAACACACTTCGTCACCACCACCCCACAACCACAATGGCCACAACCACAACGGTCATCGTCATGGAGGACATAACCACAATGGCCATAAACACCGCAATGGAAATGACAATGGGAAGGATTTGAGTGAAGTGACATGCTTCAAGTGTAACAAGACAGGGCACTATGCAACTACTGGCCCCGAAAGGACGAAGAATGGGAATGGTAATGGAAACAGCAACGGACACAACCATGGTAATGGTAATGGAAATGGGAAGAAGCCGAACCTGTTCGTCAAAGCCACGGTGAATCATGTCTCCGTGGAGGATGCTCGTGAGGCACCTGACTCCGTGATTGGTAAGTTCAAGCTTAACTCCACACCTGCAGTTATTCTTTTTGATACTGGTGCATCGCATTCGTTCATATCAAGGGTATTTGTGGATAGAGGCAAAATACCTACGGAGACTATTAGTACTCCCCTAAGGGTAAGTTCTCCTGGAGGAGAAATAGTGGCAAACTCTGGATGCCGTGGGTTAGAACTAAGAATTGGGGCGCACACCTTTCCCACCAGCCTAGTTGTGCTGGAATCACAAGGCTTAGACATAATTTTGGGCATGAATTGGATGACCGAGTATGAGGGAGTCATTGATTGTGCCAAAAGAACTATCGCACTCACGACTCCGGAAAAGAAAAGGATCCGCTTTAAGTCAGCTTTCGCACTCAAAGGAAGTATGGTGAACTCTCTTAAGAGGGTTAGCTTGGAGGATGTGCCAATTGTGAAGGAGTATCCAGATGTGTTTCCGGAAGAACTGCCAGGGATGCCTCCCGACCGAGACATCGAGTTTCTCATTGACTTGATGCCTGGTACTGGACCAATAGCAAAGAAACCATACAAGATGGATGTGGATGAGTTGAAGGAACTTAATAAACAACTCAGAGAGCAGTTGGACAAAGGCTTCATTCAACCAAGTGCGTCATCTTGGGGAGAACCTGTCTTATTCGTGGAGAAGAAGGATAAAACCAAGAGGCTGGTTGTGGACTACCGGTCGTTGAATGAAGTGACAATCAAGAACAAGTACCCTCTACCCAATATTAATGACCTGCTTGACCAATTAAAGGGAGCTAGTGTGTTCTCTAAGATTGATCTCCGATCAGGATATTTCCAGCTAAAGATCCGGGAACAGGATGTACCCAAGACAGCTTTCACCACAAGATATGGATTGTATGAGTACACCGTGGTGTCGTTTGGCTTAACCAATGCCCTAGCATACTTCATGACTATGATGAACAAGGTGTTCATGGAGTACTTGGATAAGTTTATTGTGGTATTCATTGATGACATACTCATATACTCCCAGGACGAGAAAGAACATGAGAGGCATCTGCGCCTAATCGTGGAAAAGTTAAGGGAACACAAGTTGTATGCCAAATTTAGCAAATGTGAGTTCTGGTTGAAAGAAGTGGGATTCCTTGGTCATATTGTATCAGCTAAAGGTGTTGCCGTGGACCCAAGTAAGGTAGCTTCCGTAATAGAATGGGAGTCTCCTAAGAATGTGGGTGATATTAGGAGTTTCCTGGGCCTTGCGGGATATTACCGAAGATTCATTGAAAACTTTTCCAAAATAGCAAAGCCTATGACAGAGTTGCTGAAGAAAGAGAAGAAATTCCAATGGACCGAGACATGTGAAGCAAGTTTTCAAGAGTTGAAGACGCCTAGTAACAGCACCGGTTATGTGCCTCCCTGATATCCAAAAGGATTTTCAAGTCTATTGCGACGCTTCCCGGCAAGGACTGGGTAGTGTTCTGATGCAAGATGGAAAAGTAGTGTCTTATGCCTCTCGGCAACTTAAGCACCATGAGAATAACCACCCCACGCACGATTTGGAACTAGCATCAGTTGTGCATGCGCTCAAGGTATGGAGACATTACCTAATGGGCAAACATTGTGATGTGTTCACGGATCACAAGAGCCTTAAGTATATCTTCGCTCAAAAGGAATTAAATATGAGGCAAAGGAGATGGCTTGAGCTCATCAAGGATTATGACTTAGACATGCAGTACGATCCTGGAAAGGCCAACGTTGTGGCTGACGCCTTAAGCCGGAAAGTCTATGTAAATGGACTTACCGTGGGAGAACTTCCAAAAGATTTGTGTGAACAATTCAAGGATCTCAGGTTGGAAATAGTTCCGGAGGGATACTTAGCAACTGTGGAGATAGTACCAACACTTCTGGACCAAATTAAAGAGGCCCAGAAGGGGGACAAAGAGTTGGAAGAAATAAGGGCTAATATAAGCAAGGGTAAAGCAAAAGGGTTTCACACGGATGAACAAGAAACACTTTGGTATGAGAAGCGTCTGTGCGTTCCCGATGACCCTGATCTCAGGAAGCTCACGATTCACCTTACTCAATTCATCCCGGTAATACAAAGATGTACATGGATGTGAAAGATAGATTCTGGTGGAACAACATGAAAAGGAAAATTGCTGAATATATCTCCTTGTGTGACGTGTGCAACAGAGTCAAGGCCGAACATCAAAAACCCGCAGGACTGCTGCAGCCATTACCTGTGCCCGATTGGAAGTGGGACAAGGTAGGCATGGATTTTATCACAGGACTACCACGGACTCGTTCAAGGTATGACTCCATCTGCGTAGTGGTCGACCATTTCACAAAGGTGGCCCACTTCATTCCCATAAAGACCACCTATACGAGTGCTAAACTTGCCAAGATTTACATGTCAAGGATCGTAAGTCCTCATGGTGTACCCAAGGGGATTGTCGCGGATAGAGGTACCCAATTCACCTCTAAGTTTTGGCGGCAGCTACACGAGTCTCTAGGGACACGATTGGAGTTTAGTACTGCCTTCCACCCACAAACAGATGGACACACAGAAAGAGTCAACCAGATTTTGGAGGACATGTTAAGAGCCTGTGCGCTAGACTATGGGTCTAGTTGGGATGATAATTTGCCATATGCGGAATTCTCATACAATAACAGTTACCAAACTAGCATCAAGATGGCTCCATTTGAAGTTCTATATGGTAGAAAGTGTAGGGCTCCGCTGCTATGGAGTGGAGTTGGAGAACGTAGTTTGTTTGGACCTGAACTGATCAAGCATGCCGAAGAAAAAGTGAGATAGATTCAAGACAGGTTAAAAATAGCCCAATCTAGACAAAAGAGTTATGCTGATTCCAAGCGTAGGGATGTGACTTATGAAGTGGGAGACCGTGCGTATCTCCGAGTTTCGCCGCTACGAGGAGTTAAGAGATTTCGTATCAAGGTTAAGTTAGCACCCCGATTCATAGGACCCTACAAGATCTTGGGTCGTAGAGGGGAAGTTGCCTATCAGTTGGAATTACCCAAAGTGCTAACAGTGCACGATGTTTTCCATGTGTCGCAACTAAACAAGTGTCACCCGGAAATGGCTGAAACCCCACTAAAGGATACAGTTCCATTGGAAGAAGTTCATTTGGAGAACGATCTCACCTATGAGGAAAAACCCACCAGGATTCTGGAGATAGCCGAGAGAATTACTCGTACCAAGACTATCAGATTTTGCAAAGTTCAATGGAATCACCATTCCGAGGAAGAGGCCACGTGGGAGCGTGAAGAAGACCTAAAGAAAGAACACCCACACCTATTTGCTAACCAACCTGAATCTCGGGGACGAGATTCTTCTTAAGCGGGTAGGTTTGTAACATCCCAAATTTTGCAATTCAGGTGTTACTAGAAGCATGCATCATATCATTGCATCATGGCATCACATATCAAAAGCTGCATGAGGTATTTTCTTAAACCCCATGGTCCCTTATAGAGGTAAAACCTTTTTGAACCACCAAAACCCTTGCACAAATGTTATTTTATAGTGCTACTCTAACCCTCTTCCTTTTAGAAAATTTTAGAAACAAATTTCGTCTAATTCGGAGTCCGTTTGCAAAAGTTATTAGTCAAATAGCAAATCAGAAAATACTAAAAAGAATAAAAAAAAGAGGAAACCTAACCTAGGCGGGCCAGCCGAAGCCAGCCCGCTCCTATTCACCGCGCACGCCGCAAGCGGGTGGCTCTTACCGCGGACGCCTGGCTGGGCCAGCCCAGGAGCCGCGCCAGCCCGCCTCCACCCGCAGCCGCTGACGCCCCGACCCAACCTGTCAGCCGCCTCCTCGCCGAGTCCGGCTTGAGCACGCCGCGCCGCTGCCGTGTCAGCGCCAACCGCCTCCGGCGAATCCGAAGCAGATTCCGCGACCCCCGCCCCAAGTCTTCGGCCCTATTTAAGCCCGGGCACGCCTCCCCAAAACCCTAGATCCTTTCCGCCGCCACCGCCGCCGAGCTGCCGCCAATTCCTCGCCGGAGCCCCGCCGCCTCCAGCCGCCATTCGCCATCGCCTCAGAGAGGGAGGGCCAACGCCGCCCTCAGGAACGGAACCACGAGGAGAAGCCGCACATCGTCCACTACTCCGTCACGCCGGGGGAAGCACCGCCGCCCGCCGCCGACCATCGCCGAACCCCCGCCGCCGTCCGCCGCCTCCAGTCGCCGCCCGCCACGGTAAGCCGCCGGCCACCCCCCTCTCCGACCGTCAGATCGGGATCCAACGGATCCAATCGGTCAAATAGCCCGGCCAACCGCGTCGCGCCACGTGGCAGCCGCCATGTCGACGCCGCGTCAGCACTGCGTCGGCGTCACGCGCGCCCGGCGGACCAATCTCGAGGTGCCACGTGTCGCCACCTCACTGGTCGCCCTTTTGTTTTTTCTTTTATAATAGGCAGAAATAGTTCCAATCTCGTAAATTCATAGAAATTCAAATATTAGTCCAAAAATTGTGTATAATATACCGTTGGATTCATATTTTCGAGTAGAACACAGATCCACAATAATATTACTGTTTTACCACAGAAATCTTGTAGTAGGGTTTAAAGTATAGATTAGAGTACTCTAATTCTAGAAAATTATTGGTAACTCCGTTTTAGTTGTTTCTTGTTGCGTTGGCTTTGTTTCAACGAGACCTTCTGTAGAAAATTGTCATATCATGCTTAGGGTGTTCAGATCTGTCTCGAGGTAGATTAGAGTTGTAGATCTAGTTTTGAGCTTGGTTAATTAGGGTTTAACCCAAAATACCTAAAATCTGTGGGGAATCGATTCTAATGACATCCCCAACCCAACAACACCCCTGGATAAAAACCTTGGTCGGAATCGAATCTATCCTTGCATATTACCATGTTGCATGCATGCATAATCGACTCCGTGACTTTGTTTTGTGCAAATTGTGATTAGATCCATGTTTGTTTCGTTAGATTTCCCAGAGTGCGCTGAGGAGTACTGTTGTGTAGATAGCTGCTCGGATCAAGGCAAGTTACACCACTTGTTCATGTGTATGTCCCAGTTTTGACTATGCATGTTTTACTCTTCAAATTCTGTAGTATGCATGTGTAGGGTTTTGGTAGAATTTCTTAGTACTATTTTGCCAGTACGGTTTTGTAGTATGCCATGAGTAGCTCTATGCTTAGGATTTTTCATCCCAATAGGTTATCCCATTTTTTTCTAAGTTGCTTGCTATGCTATATACTTATATATATCAAATACCGTTGGGAGGGTTCGAAAGACTCAAAAAATTTCTAAGTACGAGAGCTCTCTCGAGCGAACTTTTCTTCTCCAAAAACCCCTTCAAAATAAAACTAAGTTTTCTTCTGGGCGGAATGGTTGTCGGGACAACGAGTGGGTTTTTTTTTGGTGGAGGACGGCCGCCCAGGAATCAAAGAAGTCTGCCACGTTTCAGAATTCAGAAGCTTCCCGTGCAACCACAAAACATATGGGCTCTTTCTTGGCTTAGTACTTAGTGGGAAACCTCACCGGGGTACCAACATTTGGAGGTTCTTGGCACGGTTGGATCCAGCTGGTAGAGGGGCTACTAAGGGAAGGCTTCGCCATGGTCTTGCCTGTAAAAGGGCTTGATTCATGGATTATGGGGAAAGTGCACAACCTCTCGAGGGTATTGTAATCTGATCGATCAGCCGTGATCACGGAAACATAACAACTTTGAGCATCTGAAGGATGGAGCCTCTGAAAGATCTTCCTCTCTCTTTTCCAAACTTAAACATTTTATAAACCCCAAGGCGTGAGTAATATTGCCGTTTGGCGGGATTTTGGGAGCTTGGTGCGTAATATCCAAGTGCTAGGTTGATTGGGCACTTGGTGAGTAATATCCATGTGTTCCATTCGACCCTATACTATTTATCAAAGTTTACAAAGTAGGGGAAACTTTCTTCCTCTTTTCTTATTACACTGATAAAATTGGCTTTACGCAAATGAACCCCAGAGCCTACTCTTAGCCTTGCATGTAGAGATAGTCTTACTCTTTCCTTGGTGTAATTTGCCAATACATTCAAAGTATTGACCCAAGTTGTTGGCTGCACGTCTTATGTGCAGAATCTGAAGATTGAAAGGTGCGTAGGATCGCGGGTCTTCACGCAACTAACCTGAGGCGTTGATGGACTCAAGTTTTATTTAGTTTCCGCTGTTTTATTTGAGCTAGCAATAAGCTATGCAAGTTGTAATAATTATGTTCTGGATTATTCGTGTAATAATGACTTGTGTTTTACATGATATTCATCGACTGTGAAGTGCTAGCTATTGATCCAGGGACTAGCATGTTAATCACAGGGACTTAGGATCCTTAACGATCCGAGGTCGCAACACCATATGTGGTCTATGAAAAGAACAGACATGCAATGACACTAATTGTGGTTAAGGAAAACAACAAACACACAATGACACTAGGGGATCCATATGTGGTTAATGAAAAGAACACACATGCAATGCCACTAGTGGATCCATATGTGGTTTGTGAAAAGAATAGACATGCAATGACTCTAGCTATGGTTAATGAAAAGAACTCACATTTCAATGACACTGGTGGATCCATATGTGGTGTGTGAAAAGAACACACATGCAATGACTCTAGTTGTGGTTAATGAAAAGAACACACATGCAATGACATTGGTGGATCCATGTGGTTTGTGAAAATAACAGACATGCAATGACTCTTGCTGTGGTTAATGGAAAGAACACACATTTCAATGAAACTAGTGGATCCATATGTGGTTTGGGAAAAGAACACACATGTAATGACTCTAGCTGTGGTTAATGAAAATAACACACATGCAATGACATTGGTGCATCCATGTGGTTTGTGAAAATAACACACACAAGCAATGACTCTAGCTGTGGTTAATGAAAAGAACACACATTTCAATGAAACTAGTGGATCCGTATGTGGTTTGTGAATAGAACACACTTGCAATGACTCTAGTGGATCCATACGTGGTTTGTAAAAAGAACACACATCCAGTGACTCTAGCTATTGTTTATTAAAAGAACACACATGCAATGACCTCTGGCGGATACATATCTGGTTAATGAAAAGAACGCACATGCAATGCACTTTGGTAGATCCATATGTGGTCTATAAAAATAACAGACCTGCAATGACACTAGTTGTGTTTAATGAAAAGAACTCACATTTCAATGACACTGGTGGATCCTTATGTGGTGTGTGAAAAGAACACACATGCAATGACTCTAGTTGTGGTTAATGAAAAGAACACACATGCAATGACATTGGTGGATCCATGTGGTTTGTGAAAATAACAGAAATGCAATGACTCTTGTTGTGGTTAATGGAAAGAGCACACATTTCAATGAAACTAGTGGATCCATATGTGGTTTGTGAAAAGAACACACATGTAATGACTCTAGCTGTGGTTAATGAAAATAACACACATGCAATGACATTGGTGCATCCATGTGGTTTGTGAAAATAACACACATGCAATGACTCTAGCTGTGGTTAATGAAAAGAACACACATTTCAATGAAGCTAGTGGATCCGTACGTGGTTTGTGAATAGAACACACTTGCAATGACTCTAGTGGATCCATATGTGGTTGGTGAAAAGAACACACATCCAGTGACTCTAGCTGTTGTTTATTAAAAGAACACACATGCAATGACCTCTGGCGGATACATATCTGGTTAATGAAAAGAACACACATGCAATGCACTCTGGTAGATCCATATGTGGTCTATGAAAAGAACAGACCTGCAATGACACTAGTTGTGGTTAATGAAAAGAACACACATGCAATGACACTACGGGATCCATATCTAGTTAATGAAAAGAACACACATGCAATGATACTAGTGGATCCATATGTGTCTTGTGAAAAGAACAGACATGTAATGACTCTAGGTATGGTTAATGAAAAGAATACACATTTCAATGACACTGGTGGATCCATATGTGGTTTGTAAAAAGAACAGACATGCCATGACTCTAGCTGTGGTTAATGAAAAGAACACAAATGGAATGACACTAATGGATCCATATGTGGTTTCTGGAAAGAACAGACATGCAATGACTCTAGCTGTGGTTAATGACAAGAACACATATTTCAATGACACTTGTGGATCCATATGTGCTTTGTTAAAGAACAGACATGCAATTACTCTAGCTATGGTTAATGAAAAGAACTCACATTTCAATGACACTGGTGTATCCATATGTGGTTTGTGAAAAGAACACACATGCAATGACACTAGTGGATCCATATGTGGTTTGTGAAAAGAACACACGTGCAATGACTATAGTTGATCCATATGTGGTTTGTCAAAAGATCACACATCTAGTGACTCTATGTGTGGTTTATTAAAAGAACACACATGCAATGAACTCTGGTGGATCCATATGTGGTTTATGAAAAGAACAAACATGCATTGAACTCTGGTGGATCGGTATGTGGTTAATGAAAAGAACACACATGCAATGACACTTGTGGATCCATATGTGGTTGGTGAGAAGAACTCACATTGAATGAACTCTGGTGGATCCATATGTGGTCTATGAAAAGAACAGACATGCAATGACACTAGTTGTGGTTAAGGAAAAGAACAAACACGCAATGACACTAGGGGATCCATATGTGGTTAATGAAAAGAACACACATGCAATGCCACTAGTGGATCCATATGTGGTTTGTGAAAAGAACAGACATGCAATGACTCTAGCTATGGTTAGTGAAAAGAACTCATATTTCAATGACACTGCTGGATCCATATGTGGTGTGTGAAAAGAACACACATGCAATGACTCTAGCTGTGGTTAATGAAAAGAACACACATGCAATATAATTGGTGGATCAATGTGGTTTGTGAAAATAACAAACATGCAATGACTCTTGCTGTGGTTAATGAAAAGAACACACATTTCAATGAAACTAGTGGATCCATATGTGGTTCGTGAAAAGAATACACATGCAATGACTCCAGTGGATCCATATGTGGTTTGAGAAAAGAACACACATCCATTGACTCTAGCTACGGTTAATGAAAAGAGCACACATTTCAATGACACTAGTGGATCAATATGTGGTTTGTAAAAAGAACAGACATGCCATGACTCTAGCTGTGGTTAAGGAAAAGAACACACATGCAATGACACTAGTGGAGCCATATGTGGTTTCTGAAGAGAACATACATGCAATGACTCTAGACGTGGTTAATGAAAAGAACACATATTTCAATGACACTTGTGGATCCATATGTGATTTGTGAAAATTTCAGACATGCAATGACTCTAGCTGTGGTTAATGAAAAGAACACACATGCAATGACACTGGTGGATCCATATGTTGTTTGTGAAAAGAACGCACATGCAATGACTCTAGTGGTTCCAGATGTGGTTTGTGAAAAGATCACACATCTAGTGACTCTAGGTGTGGTTTATTAAAAGAACACACATGCAAAGAACTCTAGTGGATCCATATGTGGTTTATGAAAAGAACACACATGCATTGAACTCTGGTGGATCCATATGTGGTTAATGAAAAGAACACACATGCAGTGATACTGGTGGATCCATATGTGTTTTGTGAAAAGAACACACATGCAAAGAACTTTGATGGATCCATATGTGGTCTATGACAAGAACAGACTTGCAATGAAACTAGTTGTGGTTAATGAAAAGAACAAACACGCAATGACCCTAGCGGATCCGTATGTGGTTAATGAAAAGAACACACATGCAATGCCACTAGTGGATCCATATGTGGTTTGTGAAAAGAACAGACATGGAATGACTCTAGCAATGGTTGATGAAAAGAACTCACATTTCAATGACACTGGTGGATCCATATGTGGTGTGTGAAAATAACACACATGCAATGACTCTAGCTGTGCTTAATGAAAATAACACACATGCAATGACATTGGTGCATCCATGTGGTCTCTGAAAATAACAGACATGCAATGACTCTAGTGGTTCCATATGTGGTTTGTGAAAAGATCACACATCTAGTGACTCTAGGTGTGGTTTATTAAAAGAACACACATGCAATGAACTCTAGTGGATCCATATGTGGTTTATGAAAAGAACACACATGCATTGAACTCTGGTGGATCCATATGTGGTTAATGAAAAGAACACACATGCAATGACGCTGGTGGATCCATACGTGGTTTGCGAAAAGAACACACATGCAATGAACTTTGGTGGATCCATATGTGGTCTATGAAAAGAACAGACTTGCAATGACACTAGTTGTGGTTAATGAAAAGAACAAACACGCAATGACACTAGGGGATCCATATGTGGTTAATAAAAGAACACACATGCAATGCCACAAGTGGATCCATATGTGGTATGTGAAAAGAACAGGCATGCAATGACTCTAGCTATGGTTAATGAAAAGAACTGACATTTCAATGACACTGGTGGATGCATATGTGGTGTGTGAAAAGAACACACATGCAATGACTCTAGTTGTGGTTAATCAAAATAACACACATGCAATGACATTGGTGCATCCATGTGGTTTGTGAAAATAACAGACATGCAATGACTCTAGCTGTGGTTAATGAAAAGAACACACATTTCAATGAAACTAGTGGATCCATATGTGGTTTTTGAAAAGAACACACTTGCAATGAATCTAGTGGGTCCATATGTGGTTTGTGAAAACAACGCGCATCCAGTGATTCTAGTTGTGGTTAATGAAAAGAACACACATGCAATGAACTCTGGCGGATACATATGTGGTTAATGAAAAGAACACACATGCAATGACACTGCTAGATCCATATGTGGTTTGTCAAAAGAACACACATGCAATGAACTCTGGTAGATCCATATGTAGTCTATGAAAAGAACATACATGCAATGACACCAGTTGTGGTTAATGAAAAGAACACGCATGCAATGACACTAGGTGATCCATACATGGTTAATAAAAAGAACACACATGCAATGAGACTACTGGATCCATATGTGTCTTGTGAAAAGAACAGACATGCAATGACTCTAGCTGTGGTTAATGAAAAGAACACACATTTCAATGACACTTGTGGATCCATATGTGGTTTGTAAAAATAACACACATACAATGACTCTAGTTGTGGTTAATGAAAAGAACACACATGCAATGATTCTAGCTGTGGTTTATTGAAACAACACACATGCAATGACATTGGTGGATCCATGTGGTTTGTGAAAAGAACAAACATGCAATGACTTTAGCTATGGTTAATGAAAACAACACACATTTCAGTGACACTGGTGGATCCATATGTGGTTTGTCAAAATAACACACATGCAATGAATCTAGTGGATCCATATGTGGTTTGTGAAAAGAACACACATCTAGTGACTCTAGCTGTGGTTTATTTAAAGAACACACATGCAATGAACTCTGGTGGATCCATATGTGGTTAATGGAAAGAACACACAAGAAATAACACTAGTTGATCCATATGTGGTTTGTGAAAAGAACACACTTGCATTGAACTCTGGTAGATCCATATGTGGTCTATGAAAAGAACAGACCTGCAAAGACACTAGTTGTGGTTAATGAAAAGAACACACATGCAATGACACTAGGGGATCCATATGTGGTTAATGAAAAGAACACACATGCAATGATACTAGTGGATCCATATGGGGGTTGTGAACAGACATTCCATGACTCTAGCTGTGGTTAATGAAAATAACACACATGCAAGGACACTAGTGGATCCATATGTGGTTTCTCGAAAGAACAGACATGCAATGACTCTAGTTGTGGTTAATGAAAAGAACACATATTTCAATGACACTTGTGGATCCATATGTGCTTTGTGAAAAGAACAGACATGCAATGACTCTAGCTATGGTTAATGAAAAGAACTCACATTTCAATGACACTAGTGTATCCATATGTGGTTTGTGAAAAGAACACACATGCAATGACACTAGTGGATCCATATGTGGTTTGTGAAAAGAACACACATGCAATGACTCTACTGGATCCATATGTGGTTTGTGAAAAGATCACACATCTAGTGACTCTATGTGTGGTTTATTAAAAGAACAGACATGTAATGAACTCTGGTGGATCCATATGTGGTTTATGAAAAGACACACATGCAATGAACTCTATTGGATCCATATGTGTTTAATGAAAAGAACACACATGCACTGACACTAGTGAATCCATATGTGTTTGGTGAGAAGAACACACATTGAATGAACTCTCGTGGATCCATATGTGGTCTATGAAAAGAACAGACATGCAATGACACTAGTTGCGGTTAATGAAAAGAACAAACACGCAATGACACTATGGGATCCAGATGTGGTTAATGAAAAGAACACACATGCAATGCCACTAGTGGATCCATATGTGGTTTGTGAAAAGAACACACATGCAATGACTCTAGCTATGGTTAATGAAAAGAACTCACATTTCAATGACACTGGTGGATCCATATGTGGTGTGTGAAAAGAACACACATGCAGTGACTCTAGCTGTGGTTAATGAAAAGGACACACATCCAATGACATTGGTGGATCCATGTGGTTTGTGAAAATATAACAGACATGCAATGACTCTTGCTGTAGCTAATGAAAAGAACACACATTTCAATGAAACTAATGGATCCATAAGTGGTTTGTGAAAAGAACACACATGCAATGACTCCAGTGGATCCATATGTGGTTTGTGAAAAGAACAAACATCTAGTGACTCTACCTGCGGTTAATGAAAAGAACACACATTTCAATGACACTGGTGGATCCATATGTGGTTTGTAAAAAGAACAGACATGCCATGACTCTAGCTGTGGTTAATGAAAAGAACACACATGCAATGACACTAGTGGATCCATATGTGGTTTCTCAAAAGAACAAACATGCCATGACTCTAGCTGTGGTTAATGAAAAGAACACATATTTCAATGACACTTGTGGATCCATAAGTGCTTTGTGACAATTTCAGACATGCAATGACTCTAGCTGTTGTTAATGAAAAGAACACACATGCAATGACACTAGTGGATCCATATGTGGTTTGTGAAAAGAACACACATGCAATGACTCTTGTGGTTCCATATGTGGTTTGTGAAAAGATCACACATCTAGTGACTCTAGGTGTGGTTTATTAAAAGAACACACATGCAATGAACTCTAGTGGATCCATATGTGGTTTATGAAAAGAAAACACATGCATTGAACTCTGGTGGATCCATATGTGGTTAATGAAAAGAACACACATGCAATGACACTGGTGGATCCATATGTGGTTTGTGAAAAGAACACACATGCAATGAACTCTGCTGGATCCGTATGTGGTCTATGAAAAGAAGAGACATGCAATGACACTAGTTGTGGTTAATGAAAGGAACAAACACGCAATGACACTAGGGGATCCATATGTGGTTAATTAAAAAAAACAAATGCAATGATACTAGAGGATCCATATGTGGTTTGTGAAAAGAACAGGCATGCAATGACTCTAGCTATGGTTAATTAAAAGAACTCACATTTCAATGACACCGGTGGATCGATATGTGGTGTGAGAAAAGAACACACATGCAATGACTCTAGCTGTGGTTAATGAAAAGAACACACATGCAATGACATTGGTGCATCCATGTGGTTTCTGAAAATGAAAAACATGCAATGACTCCAGTGGTTCCATCTGTGGTTTGTGAAAAGATGACACATCTAGTGGCTCTAGGTGTGGTTTATTAAAAGAACACACATGCAATGAACTCTACTGGATCCATATCTGGTTTATGAAAAGAACACACATGCATTGAACTCTGGTAGATCCATATGTGGTTAATGAAAAGAACTCACATGCAATGACGTTGGTGGATCCATATGTGGTTTGTGAAAAGAACACACATGCAATGAACTTTGGTGGATCCATATGTGGTCTATGAAAATAACAGACTTGCAATGACACTAGTTGTGGTTAATGAAAAGAACAAAGACACAATGACACTAGGGGATCCATATGTGGTTAATAAAAAGAACACACATGCAATGCCACTAGTTGATCCATATGTGGTTTGTGAAAACAACAGACATGCAATGACTCTAGCTATGGTTAATGAAAAGAACTCACATTTCAATGACACTTGTGGATCCATATGTGGTGTGTGAAAATAACACTCATGCAATGACTCTAGTTGTGGTTAATGAAAATAACATACATGCAATGACATTGGTGCATCCATGTGGTTTGTGAAAATAACAGACATGCAATGACTCTAGCTGTGGTTAATGAAAATAACAAACATTTCAATGAAACTAGTGGATCCATATGTGGTTTGTGAAAAGAACACACTTGCAATGACTCTAGTGGATCCATATGTGGTTTCTAAAAAGAACACACATCCAGTGACTCTAGCTGTGGTTTATTAAAAGAACACACATGCAATGAACTCTGGCGGATACATATGTGGTTAACAAAAAGAACACACATGCAATGACACTGGTGGATCCATGTGTGGTTTTTCAAAAGAACACACATGCAATGAACTCTGGTAGATCCATATGTTGTCTATGAAAAGAACATACATGCAATTACACTAGTTGTGGTTAATGAAAAGAACACACATGCAATGACACTAGGGGATCCATACATGGTTAATAAAATTAACACACATGCAATGAGACTAGTTGATCCTTATGTGGTTTGTGAAAAGAACAAACATGCAATGACTCTAGCGGTGGTTAATGAAAAGAACTCACATTTCAATAACACTTGTGGATCCATATGTGGTTTGTAAAAATAACACACATACAATGACTCTAGCTGTGGTTAATGAAAAGAACACACATGCAATGATTCTAGCTGTGGTTTATTGAAAGAACACACATGCAATGACATTGGTGGATTCACGTGGTTTGTGAAAAGAACAGACATGCAATGACTTTAGCTGTGGTTAATGAAAAGAACGCACATTTCAATGACACTGGTGGATCCATATGTGGTTTGTGAAAAGCACACACATGCAATGAATCTAGCAGATCCATATGTGGTTTGTGAAAAGAACACACATCCAGTGAATCTAGCTGTGGTTTATTAAAAGAACACATCTGCAATGAACTCTGGTGGATCCATATGTGGTTAATGGAAAGAACACAGAAGCAATAACACTGGTGGATCCATATGTGGTTTTTGAAAAGAACACACTTGCATTGAACTCTGGTAGATCCATATGTGGTCTATGAAAAGAACAAACCTGCAATGACACTAGTTGTGGTTAATGAAAAGAACACATATGCAATGACACTAGGGGATCCATATGTGGTTAAAGAAAAGAACACACATGCAATGATACTAGTGGATCCATATGTGGTTTGTAAAAAGAACAATATGACATGACTCTAGCTGTGGTTAATGAAAAGAACACACATGCAATGACACTAGTGGATCCATATGTGGTTTCTCGAAAGAACAGACATGCAATGACTCTAGTTGTGGTTAATGAAAAGAACACATATTTCAATGACACTTGTGGATCCATATGTGCTTTGTGAAAAGAACAGACATGCAATGACTCTAGCAATGGTTAATGAAAAGAACTCACATTTCAATGACACTGGTGTATCCATATGTATTTTGTGAAAAGAACAGACATGCAATGACTCTAGCTATGGTTAATGAAAAGAACACGCATGCAATGACACTAGTGCATCCATATGTGGTTTGTGAAAAGAACACACATGCAATGACTCCAGTGGATCCATATGTGGTTTGTGAAAAGATCACACATCTAGTGACTCTATGTGTGGTTTATTAAAAGAACACACATGCAATGAACTCTGCTGGATCCATATGTGGTTTATGAAAAGAAAACACATGCATTGAACTCTAGTGGATCCATATGTGGTTAATGAAAAGAACACACATGCAATGACACTAGTGGATCCATATGTGGTTGGTGAGAAGAACACACATTGAATGAACTCTGGTGGATCCATATGTGGTCTATGAAAAGAACATACATGCAATGACACTAGTTGCAGTTAATGAAAAGAACAAACACGCAATGACACTAGGGGATCCAGATGTGGTTAATGAAAAGAACACACATGCGGTGCCACTAGTGGATCCATGTGGTTTGTGAAAAGAACAGACATGCAATGACTCTAGCTATGGTTAATGAAAAGAGCTCACATTTCAATGACACTAGTGGATCCACATGTGATGTGTGAAAAGAACACACATGCAATGACTCTAGCTATGGTTAATGAAAAGAACACACATCCAATGACATTGGTGGATCCATGTGGTTTGTGAAAATAACAGACATGTAATGACTCTTGCTGTAGTTAATGCAAAGAACGCACATTTCAATGAAACTAGTGGATCCATATGTGGTCTGTGAAAAGAACACACATGCAATGACTCAAGTGGATCCATATGTGGTTTGTGAAAAGAACAAACATCTAGTGACTCTACCTGCGGTTAATGAAAAGAACACACATTTCAATGACACTGGTGGATCCATATGTGGTTTGTAAAAAGATCACAAATCTAGTGACTCTATGTGTGGTTTATTAAAAGAACAGACATGTAATGAACTCTGGTGGATCCATATGTGGTTTATGAAAAGACACACATGCAATGAACTCTATTGGATCCATATGTGGTTAATGAAAAGAACACACATGCACTGACACTAGTGGATCCATATGTGGTTGGTGAGAAGAACACACATTGAATGAACTCTGGTGGATCCATATGTGGTCTATGAAAAGAACAGACATGCAATGACACTAGTTGCGGTTAATGAAAAGAACAAACACGCAATGACACTATGGGATCCAGATGTGGTTAATTAAAAGAACACACATGCAATGCCACTAGTGGATCCATATGTGGTTTGTGAAAAGAACACACATGCAATGACTCTAGCTATGGTTAACGAAAAGAACTCACATTTCAATGACACTGGTGGATCCATATGTGGTGTGTGAAAAGAACACACATGCAGTGACTCTAGCTGTGGTTAATGAAAAGGACACACATCCAATGACATTGGTGGATCCATGTGGTTTGTGAAAATATAACAGACATGCAATGACTCTTGCTGTAGCTAACGAAAAGAACACACATTTCAATGAAACTAATGGATCCATAAGTGGTTTGTGAAAAGAACACACATGCAATGACTCCAGTGGATCCATATGTGGTTTGTGAAAAGAACAAACATCTAGTGACTCTACCTGCGGTTAATGAAAAGAACACACATTTCAATGACACTGGTGGATCCATATGTGGTTTGTAAAAAGAACAGACATGCCATGACTCTAGCTGTGGTTAATGAAAAGAACACACATGCAATGACACTAGTGGATCCATATGTGGTTTCTAAAAAGAACAGACATGCCATGACTCTAGCTGTGGTTAATGAAAAGAACACATATTTCAATGACACTTGTGGATCCATATGTGCTTTGTGAAAATTTTAGACATGCATAGACTCTTGCTGTGGTTAATGAAAAGAACACACATGCAATGACACTAGTGGATCCATATGTGGTTTGTGAAAAGAACACACATGCAATGACTCTAGTGGTTCCATATGTGGTTTGTGAAAAGATCACACATCTAGTGACTCTAGGTGTGGTTTATTAAAAGAACACACATGCAAAGAACTCTAGTGGATCCATATGTGGTTTATGAAAAGAACACACAAGCATTGAACTCTGGTGGATCCATATGTGGTTAATGAAAAGAACACACATGTAATGACACTGGTGGATCGATATGTGGTTTGTGAAAAGAACACACATGCAATGAACTCTGGTGGATCCATATGTGGTCTATGAAAAGAACAGACATGCAATGACACTAGTTGTGGTTAATGAAAAGAACAAACCCGCAATGACACTAGGGGATCCATATGTGGTTAATTAAAAAATGAAATGATACTAGTGGATCTATATGTGGTTTGTGAAAAGAACAGGCATGCAATGACTCTAGCTATGGTTAATTAAAAGAACTCACATTTCAATGACATTAGTGGATCCATATGTGGTGTGAGAAAAGAACACACATGCAATGACTCTAGTTGTGGTTAATGAAAAGAACACACATGCAATGACATTGGTGGAACCACGTGGTTTGTGAAAATAACAGACATGCAATTACTCTAGCCGTGGTTAATGAAAAGAACACACATTTCAATGAAACTAGTGGATCCATATGTGGTTTGTGAAAAGAACACACATGTAATGATTCTAGTGGATCCATATGTAGTTTATGAAAAGAACACACATCGAGTGAATCTAGCTGTGGTTTATTAAAAGAACACACATGCAATGAACTCTAGTGGATCCATATGTGGTTAATGAAAGAACACACATGCAATGACACTGGTGGATCCATATGTGGTTTGTGAAAAGAACACACATGCAATGACTCTAGCTGTGGTTAATGAAAAGAACACACATGCAATGATTCTAGCTGTGGTTTATTGAAAGAACACACATGCAATGATACTGGTGGATCCATGTGGTTTGTGAAAAGAACAGACATGCAATAAATTTAGCTGTGGTTAATGAAAAGAACACACATTTCAATGACACTAGTGAATCCATATGTGGTCTGTGAAAAGAACACACATGCAATGACTCAAGTGTATCCATATGTGGTTTATTAAAAGAACACACATTCAATGAACTCTGGTGGATCCATATGTGGTTAATGGAAAGAACACACAAGAAATGACACTGGTGGGTCCATATGTGCTTCGTGAAAAGAACACACATGCAATGAACTCTGGTGGATCCATATATGGTCTATGAAAAGAACAGACATGCAATGACACTAGTTGTGGTTAATGAAAAGAACATACATGCAATGACACTATAGGATCCATATGTGGTTAATTAAAAATAACACACATGCAATGACTCTAGTGGATCCATATGTGGTTTATTGAAATAACACACATGCAATGACACTAGTGGATCCATGTGGTTTGTGAAAAGAACAAACATGCAATGACTCTAGCTGTGGTTAATGAAAAGAACACACATTTCAATGACACTGGTGGATCCATATGTGGTTTGTGAAAAGAACAGACATGCAATGACTCTATGTGTGGTTGATGAGAAGAACACACATTTCAATCACACGGGTGGATCCATATGTGGTTTGTGAAAAGAACACACATGCAATAACGCTAGTTGTGGTTAATGAAAAGAACACACATGCAATGACATGAGTGGATCCATATGTGGTTTGTGAAAAGAACACACATGCAATGAACTCTGCTGGATCCATATGTTGTCTATGAAAATAATAGTCATGCAATGACACTAGTTGTGGTTAATGAAAACAATACACATGCAATGCCACTAGGTGATCCATATGTGGTGAATGAATAGAACACACATGCAATGACTGTAGTGGATCCATATGTGGTTTGTGAAAAGAACACACATGCAATGACTCTAGTGGATCCATATGTGGTTTGTGAAAATATCACACATCTAGTGACTCTATGTGTGGTTTATTAAAAGAACACACATGCAATGAACTCTGGTGGATCCATATGTGGTTTATGAAAAGAACACACATGCATTGAACTCTGGTGGATCCATATGTTGTTAATGATAAGAACACACATGCAATGACACTGGTGGATCCATATGTGGTTGGTGAGAAGAACACACATTGAATGAACTCTGGTGGATCCATATGTGGTCCATGAAAAGAACATACATGCAATGACACTAGTTGTGGTTAATGAAAAGAACAAACACGCAATGACACTAGGGGATCCAAATGTGTTTAATGAAAAGAACACACATGCAATGCCACTAGTGGATCCATATGCCATCATACTTAGTATGCAGATAATCAAACATAACCTTTCCTTTACACACCCTAGTATAAGCACCTCTCCTATGAGCATGGCCTCCCAACCATGACCATCTATCATCTTGGGAACTGCATAGGTGGACAACATTGAGAGGTAGCCTCAGCTGAAAACTCTCCCGCGAGGGAACTAACACTAATGCATATAAACTTCCGTCTAAGCCTTACTCAATTCAGGTATTGTGGTTGTACGGTAAAATTGGAATGGTATCGCATCCAAACCCAACCGTCAGTTTTTTAAAAGTGCTAAGGCTCATGCCTCAACATTTTCATCATCAAAAACCATTTTTGTTTCTCAACACATTTCAAAACATCTCAATAGAATGACTCATCATTCCATGGTTTTCACAAGTCATTTTCACCAAGTAATCCCATCTAATGTGAATCAAGTTTTGATTTAGCTCTAAACTACTAAGTTAAGAGTGTTCACTAATGTGGGATGCTAATGTCAATCTCATGCCATAGAATGACATATAAATCTAACTAGATAGGTCATGTTTTATACTTTTTATGCTACCCTAAAACAAGTAAAGGACTTTAATAAAGTAGAGGAAGTAAAGCTTGGAAAATAAAACTTGGGGTAGGTAATAGTCAAAGTGGTACGACCAAAGCATGCCTAATGCATATTGCTTAGGTTATCTAGCTTAATTCTAGCTTGCTAGCAATAGCTTGCTCAGTTTACTTGAAGTTCTAGGCTTGCCTTGTGTAGTGCAGTGGTTGAAGTTTTCTTCCTCCTCCTCTTGGTAGAACTCCTCCTCCTCGAAAGCTTGGTCGGTACTATCGTCTATAAATACATACGGGATGCACAATCACCAAACAAAGCTTAACTAGTATACTTAGCACACTAAGGCACGCATTTGATGATCTATTATCATCACAAGGTTTAATTAACTAGCTTCCTTCTTTTTATTTGAGAAAAGTACTTTCTACTCATTGAAATTAAGTAAGATTTAATATTCTCCAATTAAAATATGGGATCATGTGGAAACACGTCATTACCACATATTCTAACATATGGGAATGTGATTTAAAGGTTGGATCACATTTTAATAAGTTTAAGTTTAATATTTAGTGATTTAAAGTGACTAGAAATGCCTGTATAGCATTATTTTGGTTCTAGCCCAAAGTCACTGCATGCAAACCTTAATATTATTACATATTCAGATATGTATGGTTAAATGTGATTTTTGAGAGTTGTAATCAACTCAAAAGCTATTATGGTTGATTTTAGAAAAATGTTTGAATGTGCAAAAGCTTCTGTCTTGTTATTTTTACTAGAAGAGATGCCTAACTCTAAATGATTTAAATCCAACGGGCTTGGATAGATATTTTCACTTGGATTTGTGAAAACTCTTTGAATTGATTTTTGAACTAAGGGACATAATTGATTTTAATTCTAAATAGAAAAACCTAATTTGAATTAACTGGGTCAGCGTGGGAAACTAAATTGGCCGGCCCAGTAATGCTCAGCGCCGTAGAGGACAATTGACAGGCTGGTCCCGCATGTCAGCGGCACATAAAACCCGAAGCGGTACGGGGCAATCTGGGCGCAACGATTAGAACACAGATCGATGGTCCATTGTCGTCGTCGACGACGGACTTGTCGGTGGCGAGACCGAACCCTAAACGGTCGATGGGGGTTTACTGGGGACGTACCAAGGCTCCAGCTAGTGCGGAAAGGTGGGAGCACAAACTGGATGGCGACAGCGAGCTCAGGCGAAGTCGCGGCAGGGGCTGAGGTGGATGAAATCGACTGCAACTTCTCCTCCTCTACAGCAGCTACCTCCGGTGGAATTCCGGCGATGTGTTGCTCAAGCGGCTCTGACGAGAGAGGTGAAACGATCAGTGGAGAGAGGGGAGTGAGATGGTGTGAAGAAATGGAGCTAGGGTGGCCTCCTTATATAGGCTCTAGGAGGGGACCGACGGGTGTGGGCTGGCGTCTCCGGCGAGGGCGGTACAGAGGGCTACCAGCATGGGCAAGGTAGGCAGACGGTGGGCGGTCTGCTGGCGGTCAGCTACGGCGCAATGGCTTGACTAGGGGTGGTGCCTAACGGTTGGGGGCTTCACGCGCTCTAGGGGACAGAGGCGGTGCTCGACCGTGATCATGGCGACTGTGGGTCTGGCGGTGGTGCACGGCCGTGTCTGGCGAATTGCTGGGTTCAAGGCGAAGCGGCGTGCGCGAATTGGTATCGAGGCGCGGTTTGTGGTGTGCTGGCGGCGATCGCGCTCTGGCATGCGCTGCGCATGGCGCAGAGAGAAAGGGCGGCGCAACGCTGATGTGGTCCAGGGGCTAGCAGCGATCGAGGGGTGGACAGGGAGAGGCGGTAGGGTTAGGCAGTGCTAGCGGGCACGCTGGAATGGCGCGGTGTGGTCTGCTGCTAGCTGCGCATGCTCGGCCGGCGGTGACCTCATTTGGGCGGCACGTCACTGCTGCTAGCGGTGAAGGAGGGGTTGGTTGATGGCTTGGTTGGAACAAGGGAGATAGAGGAGTGCGGAGAGGGTCAAGAGGGGGACAAGAACTTAACTAGCAACAGTATTAGTTAGGCCACTTTTTATCTGCCTGCCAGGTGTTCGACACAATGGCCGCATGAACAAAACTTTTGAATTTTTGAAAGATTTTTGGTGGAGTGGTGTAACTTATGCTTGAGCATCTATGTTTTCTTGGGATTTTGAAATGGAGTTCATTTGAGTGGTTTTTGAATTAGTGTGATCTTGATACATACACTAGATTAAAATTTCAAATGTCATTTAAAATTAGAGTTTGAATGATTTTGGGAGATCACAAAGTGGGCCTTGGCACATCACTACTTTTACTAGAAAGGGGTGCAAAGAACCACAATTGTCCCTGTTGGCATTTGAGTCCTAGGAACACCCAAAGTGTCCTAGTTAGTTAAAATGGCACAAATGACCATTTCCTTATTTTATTCTTTTTGATTTCTTTTTCTTTGGGATTTGTTTGGGAATGATCTAGATGGTGTTTAATTCACCTTAGAATCATTTTATAACCTATGGATCACTCAAACATGGCAATTCCAAACAACTCCTATTTTAAATGCATACACATATGAATGCTTAATTATTTTAAATGGAAAAGTTTTTGTTAACCCTAAATTGGGTAGATTTGATCTTGATTAACTTTGGATTAAGTTTTGGGATGTTACAATCTCGCAGCTGAACTCAAGCCAGTCCGTCTAGGCCCCACGGTGGCGCCACTTTCGTGGAAATGGCCATGGCAGTCGCTGCTATAGGCAGCGATTGATAGAATCGGGGCGAGAGCTAGCGGCAATCTGCGAGTGCGAGATGGGGGTGGATGCACATGGGTTTACCCAGGTTTGGCCCCCCGAAGGGTAAATACCTACTCCTGCTAGATTAGATTGATGGAGAGCGAGTTATAGGGGTCGCGAGCTCGGCGTCTAAGCAGCGAGTCGCTTGAAGGGGTGTAAGATGAACGTAAGTTCTCAGAGTACCCTAGGGAGCCTTATATAGGAGGCACCTTGCTAGGGTTTACAGTTTACAACCGAACAAGATATGGATTCGGAGGCTTTGTCCTAATCCGACTAGGCTCCGAGTACGCTTTTGGGCCTCCAGTCTCCAATCGCCAGGCCTTCTCCTTAGTCACATTCCAGTCATCGTCCTACAGGCCCACTCGCTAAGTCTTTGAACCAATCAGAACGTCCTGCTGCGCATACCCCATACGGCATATCCCCATCATCTGCTATAGTTTATGATAGCATGTCCATATCTGGTAGATCGTTGCATATTGGCATTTCAAAATAATATTCCAGATTTGATGGATAATGCCATACTTCATGAATTTCGAAGTTTCCAAGCTAAATCTATGCAATAAATGACTTTTTTACAATCTAAAGTAAGTATGTCTAATTTCGAACGACAAAGTGTGTGATATAGCTTGCTCTTAACTTTATTTAAATAATTCAAAGGTACCAAGTAGTCAAATATTGGAGAACCACCAAGAGTTTTGAAAGATTCAACTTTTTAATATGAATGGTAATGACACCAAATTTCGAACACCAAAAATACAAAGAATCATAATACAAAATAAAACAGAACCATTCTAATCTCTCTTGGTGTCTCACTATGTGCACTAGCTAGTTTCCATGGAAAAATATAAACTTAAAATCTGGTAACTTTTGAAAAAAAACTTGTTTCACAATAAGTGGAGTACCATGTATGAATATGCATGGCTTTCAAACCAGATGACCAAGGTCATGGCCATATGTTATCTATAGTTTATAATGACCTGTCCATATTTGGTAGTTGGTGCGTATTGGCATTTAAAATATTATTTACTAAAGAAGCTTCCAAATTTGAAGTTATTTCAATTTTCGAAGGCACAACAATAGCTTTCGTCATGAAGCAACTACAAAATATGGTTCAAAATCCTACTGCCCTAGTTTTCACACAATCTATATAGAGCCTAGGGTTTAGGGTTCAGGGTTTATTTTGGGTTGAGGGTTTAGGGGTTCATGGTTTAGGGGTTTGGATTTTAGGGTTTAGGATTTAGGGTTTAGGGGTTTAGTGGTTTAGGGGTATAGGGTTCATGATTTAGGGTTTAGGGTTATTCAGGTTTTTAGGGTTTATGATTATTTAGGTTTCAGGGTTTAGGGAATTTTCAATAAAAATGTTGAAGCTTTATATATATTCTTATATTCGTGGAATAGAATGGCGTTATCGCAATTTAGTGAAAGTATCTCAAATTTTGATCTATAAGTGCATTATACCTCCTAGGTAAAGTTTTATGGTTTAGGGTTAAGGTTTTATGGTTATAGGCTTAGTAGGTCAGAGATAGCTCCAAATTTCATCACTTTTAATCATTGGTTTTCCTCTTGATTATTGTCGGATTTCACTAAAGATTATCCTTTCTATTAACGTTAACATTGCAATTAGTGAATCCTTGGTTTCTTGTGATGGTTTTCATGCAATAAACATTTATGGAGGATCTAATAGAATTTATGGGCTAATTACATAAGAAAATCAAATCCCCGATTGGAGGACCTTCCATTGGAGGCGTACAGAGCGCGTAACGACCATCACTACGGTCGGGATGCGTCTGTACCATCCACCGTACTACCTGCCGCCATCTCTGCTATATCAATACAAGCAACTTTCGTGAAGGGGAGATGACAAAAAGGATAACTAATCCACTGCAAACTCATCTAGAGAGGAAAAGATCAGATCTAAAGAAGGAGAAGAACCCTATCTCATTCTTCGAGGATCTTTAGCCTCTGAACCATCCACTCCACTATCATCTCCATTGCTAGTTAGAGAGAGAGAGAGAGATTGCCACTTGTAAGATTAGCTTTTTATACTTTGGTCTACCTTCGGTTTGTATTTGACCCGATCTTCAAATGGTATTGTGGCTTCCTATGATAACTCTAAGATGATTCCCATTTGTAATACAATTATGCCTTTGATTTACCTTCCTCTCACGTTTGAGTAATTCCCCATAGGCGTGGGAGATGTAAGGTATTGGTGAGATGTGATGCGCCTTCCTAGATTCCATCCATTTTTGATTGTTGTAGTGATTATTGAATTGTGAGAATAATTATCTATGTTTGTCTAATGCTTGTTATCTAATTTAAGGGCCCAAGTAACATGATCTAAATATCTCATAGGTATGAGCTTGTATGCTAGCAAATCGGTGACCCCCGTGACACGACCGATATTAATGAGGAGCTAGCACTACTCGAGGACAACAAGGAGCCATCAAGATTAAAGCCTTGATCCAGTCGGAAGACCTTAATTAATGTGCTGACCATGGCCGTGGTAACATGTAGATGGATCGCTGGGGCTAGGAGGAATTTGACATGAGGACTTTCAACCGGTATATGGGTTACTTGGATACTCACTTAGAAATAAGAAATATCACAATTACTTATCTCGTTTTATTCATCTAGAACATTCACTATCTCCATGAATCGTTTCTCTCTGTGCCTAACTTCTCATATGTAGGAACTCCAAACACCTTTCTCGTCTTTACTTTCACGCAATTTAAATCTTATTATTCCTTACACAATATTCCTCTATCTTTCACTCACCACATTCCAGCATCAGCAATTGTAGTCAATTCACTCAAGAACGGTGACACCTTGAGTGTGATAGAAATGCCGCACAAAAACACCTACCTAGGCTCCCTATTGGGATCGAAATAAAAACTGGAATTAATACTTCCGCGAAAACATTCTCTAACGAACCTGTGCACTTGTAGGCCATCAAGATATTTTTTGGCACCGTTGTCGGGGAGGCTAAGCGCTAAGTGTTGTTTGTTGACAAAAGTAATTGTTGACACCATCCATGATCTCCGTTGAAGACAGAGGTACGAATCACTCAGGAAAAACTTATTTACCTCCATACATTGATTGTATTCCAACTAAGAGATACTTATAATTTATTGAAAGATTTTCTAACTCATGTAGTGGGGCTTGTTCCTTTGCGGCCCAAAAGTTCTTGGGCGAGTGCGTCGTGCTACCCAAGTTGCCTATAATTGCCGCGTTTCGTAAAGTTGGGCTGCCAACTACTGAGAGGGGCCATTTCGAGGCAAACTCATCTCACCCCTGCCAAATTCAAACATTCC